>JAOTOM010004166.1:0-233238 GCA_034440615.1 Ashinkailepas kermadecensis
TATAGCCTGTAGAAGACTGAACGAACGAGGGCGGATGGCAAAAGCGCAGTGCAATCGAATCTGCGCGTAAGTCAGTCACAGTCGCATTTATTGGAGTATTTATACAGCCATGCGCCTTCAAACAAGATGCGCCTTCAAACTGTATGAAGAGCTGAGGTGATTTCGGATGTTATGCCTTCGCCAGGTTGCACGAGATTCAGGAACACAAACCCAGCACGTTACTTCTTTGCCATCCGAGACGGACGGCAGGTGCCGGCTGCAGTGAGAGGTAGCAGGTGTCGGGAGCGGTGAGAGGTAGCAGGTGTCGGCTACGGTAGAGGTAGCAAGTACCAGCCGAGGTGAGAGGTAACAAGTGTCGGCTGCGGTGAGAGGTAGCGGGTGCCGGGAGCGGTGAGAGGTAACAAGTGTCGGCTGTGGTGAGAGGTAGCGGGTGCCGGCTGCAGTGAGAGGTAGCCAGTATCGGCTGCCGTGAGAGGGAACAAGTGTCGGCTGCGGTGAGAGGTAGCAAGTGCCGGCAGCGGTGAGAGGTAGCAAGTGCCGGCAACCGTGAGAGGTAGCAGGTGTCGGCAAATGTGAGAGGTAACAAGTGCCGGCTGCCGTGAGAGGTAGCAGTGTCGGCTGCAGTGAGAGGTAGCAAGTACCGGCTGCCGTGAGAGGTAACAAGTGCCGGCTGCGGTGAGAGGTAGCAAGTACCGGTGGCGGTGAGAGGTAGCAAGTGCCCGGAGCGGTGAGAGGCAGCAAGTGCCCGGAGCGGTGAGAGGTAGCAAGTACCGGTGGCGGTGAGAGGTAGCAAGTGCCGGCTGCGGCCTAATGTTAGTTCTCAGCGGTCCCCGATCCCTCAGGTGTCCATCCCAAAGTTCAGGAACACCACAGTTCAGTCTTAGGTGGCTCTCCGGCGACCTATTCATCCGTCAGGGACCCCTACGACGGTCCGGCGTCCTCCCGTTGCTAGGGTGGTTGGTTGGTTATTGGTTTTACGACACCTCGACCGTTGAGTCATGTAGCGTCGCCAATCTCTCACGCCGATTGGTCGCGGGCGAAGAGTAGCGACAGGTGAGACTCGAACCCACAACCTTTCGATTGTGAGACGAGCATCTTACCCCTAGACCACTCGTCCCCCCCCCGTTGCTAGGGGTAATCTCCGTCGGCGCAGGCGCCCCCTTGGCGATGCAGGGCCTCCTCTGTCAGGCCGGAAGTCATTTTTAACAGCTCAGGGTTCCTCCTTGAAGCCAGGGGTCCTTGTACGGCTTCGGCCCCATCTGTCGATCAAAGGGCCTTTTCTGACGGCCCGAGGTCCTCCCGGAAACTATTGTCCCCGGTCGCCTCAGGGGCTCTCTTAACCAATTGCTTTTTCCGGAAAGGCACAAGGCCCATTTCAAACGCTTGGGCCCTTTCCATCAGGTCAGGGACTCATTCTTCGGCTTGGGTCCCGCCGTCAACCCAGGGACCCTTAATATTGGCTTGGGGGCCATCTTTGTCAGCCCATCCAGCGATCCGGGCTGGGTACGATCTAGAAGCCCTTCATGCTATCCCAGCCAAGGGCCCTCAAAATCTTCCCGATGGCACTCTTCGTTAACTCTGGGCCCTCTTCATCGGCCCTGGACCTTGCCCGTCAGCCCGTGGCAACCTTTGTCGGTCCAGGAGGAGCCTTCACATCTGCTCAGAGGGCCCTTGCAGGCCTGTGCCGACGGATTGTTGGGCCCGAGCCCCTCAAGGCGGTTGCCTGGATGGCCCCTTCCGATCCTCCAGAGGGAGGGAGGCTACTCCCTTCGCTCCCATCCCACCTTGATTACGCCACTGTACTCGCTACTCCCTTTCATCTCTTGGAAAATGACACAAGAGCGACAGCATCTCGGCCACGCTACCAGACACTGGCGACTCAGATTTCCCCGGCCATGTTACCAGACACTGGCGACTCAGATTTCCCCGGCCATGTTACCAGACACTGGTGACTCAGATTACCCCGGCCATGTTACCAGACACTGGGGACTCAGATTACCCCGGCCATGTTGCCAGACACTGGTGACTCAGATTACCCCGGCCATGTTACCAGACACTGGTGACTCAGATTACCCCGGCCATGTTACCAGACACTGGTGACTCAGATTTCCCCGGCCATGTTACCAGACACTGGTGACTCCAATTGTCCCGACCAATGATCACCAGAAAATGATCCCAATTATCTGCGTATCAGCTCGCGCGACGAGGGAAGAGGAGGGACGGGAGGGAGGTCTTGCCAGCGAGAAGCTTAGCACATGATCGAGTATCCATCGTCTACGATCGTCTTCCTTTGACTGTAGGCACGCAGAGCCGCAGTCCATTTGCTAGTGTTAGTTAGCTAATTGTTTGGGCTTCCCTGTGTGGGTGTGGTAGCGTACGGAGTGTCGGTAAATTGTTTCAGAGCTGCAGTTCCTATATGAGTGTGGTGGAGTTCGGAGAGTCGGTAAATGTTTCAGAGCCGCAGTCCCTGTGTGAGTGTTAGTTAGTTAGTTACTTGGGCTTCCCTGTGTAAGTGTGGTAACGTTCAAAGAGTCGGTAAAATGTTTTGGGTGCCACGGCAGCACTGCAACGATCCATTGGGTGTGAGTTTAAAGAAGCGGCTTTACGGGGCAAAGATCTGAAGTCAAATGGAGGATTGTGTTGGGCCTGTGTTCTAAAGGTGAGGACACAAAGTTGCAAAAATACAAAATATGACTTTCAAAGAGGTAATATCTTGTATTTTGACATATTTGTTCATCATTGATATATGCACTCATTATGTCGATTGTATTACTCATTATCGATATATGTCACTACAAGAAACACTTCTGACTGTATCTTGTATGGTTTGCTGATGAAAAAGTGTTTCAATGCACATCAAAGAGCCGCATTGAGATGAGAACCGTCGTAGAAGAAGAACCTTGGGTTCTTTGGTTGGTTATTGGTTTTACGACACGTCGACCGTTCAGTCATGTAGCGTCGCCAATATCTCACGCCGATTGGTCGCGGGCGAAGAGTAGCGACAGGTGAGAATCGAACCCACAATCTTCCGATTGTGAGACGAGCATCTTACCCCTAGACCACTCATCCCCCTTGGGTTCTTTTACGACGCATTCAACCGCTAGGTTATATAGCGTCGCATGAGAACCGTCGTGACCTAACTTTGACCCGTCTCCAGCTCGGCTACCTTGAGAGCCCAGAACACAATTTTCGACATAATGTGCGCACGTATGATGTGGAAAGTATGCCAGATTTGAAGGCGATGGTGTGAATGGTTCGGACGCTACCTCAGAAATGCACCAGGGAGATTCGAAATTCCCTCCCACTGCACTGCGACGATTAAAAATACATGATGGAAAACACTGCGACAGAAAATCGCAAATGTGAGGCATAAAGGAGAGATATAGCTATCAGTGAGAAAATTGTGTAGTGGCCAGGTTTGCGACATGCGTCATTTTGCGGCCAGCGGAGTTCAGCGCTCCCATAAGTAAACACATTGATTTTGGCATAAAACCGAGTTTGTGACATGAAGTATGATGCGAATCGTAGCGTACGTACAATACGAGTACAATACATAAAGGAGAGTACGTACAATACATGAAGGAGTACAATACATAAAGGAGATACATAAAGGAGATATATAAAGGAGATACATAAAGGAGATACATACACGTAAAATACATAAAGGAGAGATATAGCTCTCAGTGAGAAAATTGTGTAGTGGCCAGGTTTGCGACATGCGTCATTTTTGCGGCCAGCGGAGTTCAGCGCTCCCATAAATAAACACATTTATTTGGGCCTAAAACCGAGTTTGTGACATGAAGTATGATGCGAATCGTAGCGTACGTACAATACGATCGCATCGTACCAGATCTCATCGTACGATATGCACTGATTATCGCTCTTGTGGGTAGGAAACAAATTCATCGTTAGTTATTGAACTAAGGCAGTATATTTATTCAATCAAATAAGCAGATGTTCCTGATATTTAACATGGTAAATTGCCAGCAAGTATGACATGTGATTGCTTTCAGGTTTGTCATGACCCTAGCATAGTATTCAGTGACTCCACCAGTTATCTTTGTCCTCGCCACCATGCCTTTCCGGGTTGTCCTGACCTTAGCATAGTAGTGACTCGACCAGTTGTTTTCGCAATCCTCGCCACCATGCCTTTCCGGGTTGTCTTGACCTTAGCATAGTGGTGACACCACCAACTGTTTTCGCTATGCCTTTCCGAGTTTTCCTGCCCTTAACATAATGACCTTAGACTCCACCAGATAGCACGTTCAAATATGCGCCGTTGTTTTCCCACGGCAAGGAAATCCATTTCACGCAATTATCGTCACAATTAAGGCGGTAATTCGAGCGTAAACGCCGACAACAGACGAATGTCGCTATCCGGTCGTGGTTAAATCATCAGCAGCTGGGGGGATGTGTCCTACGTCATGTGTCCTGCAAGTCTAACCTTCCCCAGCTGCGGCCGGTGTCTGTGCTGGCCTGTGTGTCTGTCTGCCTGACCTGCCCTGTGTGAGTCACGTGTCCTGCAAGTCTCACCTTCCCCAGCTGCGGCCTGGATTTGTACTGACCTGTATGTCTCTCTGCCTGACCTGACCTGTGTGCGTCACACAGTTATAAATTATTCAAGAAATAGGGTGGAATATACCACTTACTGAACACTGAATCGACAATCCTTTCCAAAGAAGTATCGACATCGTGCTTCTTGGTGCATGCTTGTGAAGTCTTCATCCCTCGTTTCTAACAGTATCTCGTTTATAAGTAGCATGCTTATGCTCACCATAACGAATCCGGGATCGTGACAGAGAACATCCCGTAGTGTAGTTCCAGGTAAAGGGATTACCTGTGATGTGCTATGCTATACAATACCAGCTTATAGCATATGTATTTGTATCGTTATCATTGATATCGGGGTCCCCAAATTAGGTACCTCCAAAAACTCGTAACACAAGTAGTTAGTATGCAGCAGTTAGTATGTATGGAATTATCCCAAAACTGGGTTTTAAGGACCGAAGTATTTTAAACAGCATTATTTCCATGGCGACTTCGACATCTTAGTGCATTCATTTTGACATCTCACACCTAACGATAATTAAATATTTTAACACTGGCGTCACGTGTCCTGCAAGTCTCACCTGCCCCGGCTGGCCTGTGTGTCTGCCTGACCTGACCTGACCTATGTGCGTCACGTGTCCTGCAAGTCTCACCTGCCCCGACTGCGGCCGGGGTCTGTGCTGGGCCGGTGCCGGCCCGGCAGCAGGGCGACTTCCTCAGCCACTACTGGCCGCATTCCACCCGGCGGGGCAGACCGCTGCTCGACGGCAGACGGCGAGTCGGGGCGCCGTACCGCCTCAGGGTACGGACGAGCGGCAGCAGGCGACGTCTGACGCAGCGGAGATGTCGGCGCCGGCTGGTCGGACTGACTCGGCACGTCGTCCGGCTGCAGACTGACCGACCTGGCGACAGGAGGTGCGCGTGTCAAAACTGGCCGACCTGGCGACAAGAGGTGCGCGTGTCAAAACTGGCCGACCTGGCGACAAGAGGTGCGCGTGTCAAAACTGGCCGACCTGGCGACAAGAGGTGCGCGTGTCAAAACTGGCCGACCTGGCGACAAGAGGTGCGCGTGTCAAAACTGGCCGACCTGGCGACAAGAGGTGCGCGTGTCAAAACTGGCCGACCTGGCGACAAGAGGTGCGCGTGTCAAAACTGGCCGACCTGGCGACAAGAGGTGCGCGTGTCAAAACTGGCCGACTTGGCGACAAGAGGTGCGCGTGTCAAAACTGGCCAACCTGCTAACAGGAGTCGTCCGCCGCACCGGACAGTGTTCACCAGGCTCCTTCGACTGCGACCGGTCGACCTGTGACGTCACGTGCTCGTGCGCACTGCTCACTCGCTACCAGAGTCGTCATGTCTCTGTTTACCTGTTATTGAAATGGAACCTTTTGCTTTCATTTTCACTACAACGATATTTGACTTAAGGTGGTAATTTGACAGCGGAGTTCATTTCAACGAAATGTTGGCTTATGCTGGGTGTTGAACAGTGGCGTAGCCAGGAATTGATTCAGGGATGGGGAGATGGGGAGAGAGGTGGTCTTCTGAAGATGGCCCCCTCTCCCTACTATTTAGGGAGCCTCGTCCGCCTCACTTCCCCAAAAACTCATCGGACTTCGAGTACTTTGTTCTCAAAATGTCCTTACATATATACTATATATATATATATATATATATATATATATATATATATATATATATATATATATATATATATACATATATATATATATCTATATATATATATTTATATATATATATATATATATTCATATATATATATATATCGGTATATTTTGGCAGGATATACTTCTTTTACACCTTGGCTGTTGAAGAGAAGAGCGCATTTAGCTTTAGCAAGTTTTCTGTCTAGGTTTTCGATTGATCGTACTGTTTTCTTCGTTTCGTTAGATAGCTGGTAAATTATTTCACCAAGTGACATATATGAATATATTTGTTTATTGAGGTTTCGGATTCAAACATTGATCCATTTTCAAAATTACCGCTCTGCACAATGCAAATAAACACACACAAGTATACTTTTAAAAATGAATTGAGCACAGGTTTCGCACGAACTATTATCGCAGCATCATCTCACATTTCGTCAATTCCTCAAGGGCCACTCACATAAACAAGTATATTCTCATCTAAACTATTTATAACAACCGTGAAGCACTGGATCACATTTACATCCAAACGTCCCCCCCCTCCCTTTCGCCCTTTTTGGTCATGCATTATTACAGAGTGACAACGTGACGTGTGTGCTGACTTGTCTGTTTATTTGTGGTGTGTGTTCACGTATGTACAAAGACTCGAGAACCATGAGACGGATTCGGTCCGGGCAAAACGTGATGATAGTGGTGTTGTTGGTAAGGTGTTCTCACAAAGATCAGCTAAAACTCGTCATTTACTATAAAAAAAACATGAAAAGCTGTAATCTTGTGATGAAAAACAATCTTTAGGCCAACAGAGACAGACTAAAACGTACCAATGTAGCTTACAAATTCGCATGCCCATACGAAGACTGTAGGCTTCGTGCAGCAAATTACATTGGTGCCATTACAATCTCCCTTTCTAGAAGACTGACAATGCACCTCGGAGCTTTGAGCACCAAAAGAACGCATGACGAACTGCCACCAAACACTGCTAACACGAGAACACCTCACCAACAACACCACCATCATCACGTCTTGCCCGGACCGGACCCGTCTCATGATGCTCGAGTCTTCGTACATACGTGAACACACACCAGAAATAAACAAACAAGTCAGCACACACGTCACGTTGTCACTCTGGAATAATGCATGACCAAAAAGGGCGAAGGGGTGGGACAAAAACGTTTGGATGTAAATGTGATCCAGTGTTTCACGGTTGTTGTAAATAGTTGAGATGAGAATATACTTGTTTATGTGAGTGGCCCTTCAGGAACTGATGAAATGTTAGGTGATGTTGCGAGAATAGCTCGTGCGAAACCTGTGCTCAATTCATTTTAATAAGTATACTTATGTGTGATATTTGCATTGTGCAGAGCGATGATTTTGAAAATGGATCAATGTTTGAATCGGAAACGTCAAGAAACAAATATAACCATACATGTCACTTGGTGAAGTAATTTACCAGCTATCTAACGAAACGAAGAAAACAATACGATCAATCGAAAACCTAGACAGAAAACTTGCTGAAGCTAAATACGCTCTTCTCTTTAACAGCCAATGTGTAAAAGAATATATATATATACATATATATATATATATATATATATATATATATATATATATATATATATATATATATATATATACATCCACTGGTCTCAAGGATATTAAGCATGGCTCTGAGGTGGGCCCTCGGCATTTCTTACAACAATCGCCAGCCGACAGAGGACTCTCTTTAGCTCTCAGAGGGGTCTGTCCATCCCTGCAGGAGCAGCGGTAACCCAATCAAGACTTCCCTGGCTCTCAAGGGCCCACTTTATCCTCCAGGGTCTTCCACTGCTTTTAGGAGCCCATCACAGTCTTACATAGCCACGTCTAGCTCTCATCTCAGGAGAAATCCAGCTCTGGGATAGGCCCTCGCTGCATAGGCTATATACTAAGATTTATACTAAGAATAAGAATATATAGGCTATATACTAAAAATAAATACTAAGATTTGTCGCCGACGAAAAACCAGGACGTAAATTTTGTAGCATAGAGGAATGATATAGGCAGTGAATATGTGACTTGCTTGCAAGCGGAAAGTCGTCGGGTTTCCTAAATTGCTTAGCACCCCCATGGTCTTGCATGCAAAAATCGAATGACTCACTCAGATTCAAAATCTGTCGCATGCCTTTGCCACCGGTCACCACAATTCCCAGCTAGTCATTCCTCTAGAAACCTAAATTTGTAACTTGAGTGACAACAAGCTGTCGCCAACACCAGCTAGTACGTTGTCGAGCGAATTTATTTCTACCTGACTATTACTCTTTAGCTCTAAAGAGGCGTTGTTAATCTCTCAGAGGCCCTTTCAAACCCCAAGAACATCCCAGCCCGTGCACCCTGCAGGGTGCCTGGGCTGGGAACATCCTCAGGAGCCCTCAGGGCCCTATTTAATAGCCTATGCCGCAGCTGTTATAATGGGCTCTTTCTAGCCATGACAGTCCTTTCCAGCTGGCATGGGCACTCCAGCTCCCAGTCTCTCTTGTCTTCACAGCCCTAGACATCCCTTAGATTAGACGTCTTCCGGTCCCAGTGGCTCTATCTACACCATCTGTTGATGCATTTTTGTTGTTATTGTTGGTTGTGTTTGACCAGCCTGCCATTGTGTAGGTCATGTCGGCTGTTAAGATGCATGCTAATTTTTCCTCCGTTATTTATCCGCCTTGAGGGGAGCAACTGTCATGCGCAATGCACATGCGCATCTCAATGGCTCGCAGCATGGTCGGTTGGCGACCCACCTGCTTTAGGAAACAGTCCCTACAGCTTTTTGCCACGTTGCGCCGCCTGCCTGGGCCCCCACCCGGCCGCATCCCCACGCTGCCCTGCGTGGCTCGACGCCAAAGAGCGTCAGCAGCGGCGACTCACCTCACAGGGCTCCTCGCCGCCCGCCCCACCGATGGTGTGGGCCCGGCCCCACTTGGCCCCAATGTGGCCGACTCCGGCTGAAGCGGGCTCCCGCCCCAGGTCTGGAGGGTCGGGTCGGTCCGACTGCGACCCGCTTCCCTCCTCTCCTTCCCCGGCCTCTCGCCCTGCCCCCTTAGCGGGCCCCTCCGTCCCCGGTCCCCGCACCGCCCACAGGACGTCACCCAGCCGGCCATGCGCCCTGCCCCTGCCGCGGGCCCCGCCAAGGCAGACACCGCCCACCACTGTCGGGCCGCGCAGCAGACCGCGGCGACCCCAGTCACCGGTTCCTCTAGCGCTCAGCCCCTCCACCGCCAACAGGCTGCTCCGACCAAGGCTCGGGCGTCTTCCACACCGCCCCCTCAGGGCCGTCGCCTCCCCACTCTGTCCCCGGAATCGAGTGCTCGCTCCCGTTCCCCGAGCCCGGACCGCACTGGGGATCCAGAGCCCCTCTCCACGTCACCGGGGTCGTCCGCCTCCTACGAGACGGATGACCCAATCACGCCCTCACCGCCACACACGCCTGCGAGGGCGTGATCATCACCACACAACACAACACTAATGCAGACACCCACCACTGAATTCTTGCTCCAATGGAATACGAGGTCCCTCATATCCCATTGGGCAGAATTCAAGGAATATATCATCAGAAATAAACCATTGATTGCCGCCGTTCAGGAGACCCGATGGCGCGACAATGACCCATATAATTTTAATATCTTTGGTTATTCCCTCTACACCGACAATAGAAATTCTACACCCCGCGGCGGCGGGGTCGCCTTATTTATATCCGACACCCTCCTTCATCGTCAGATCCCCATTGTAAATAACCTAAATTTTATTGCCGTTTCTGTCAAAATTGCACAACTAGAGCTTACTATACTCTCTCTCTATCTCCCACCTTCACCTACACTATCCTTATCTTCTGTGACCGACCTATTCGGTCTCCTCCCTCACCCCTGTCTGGTGCTGGGAGATTTTAATGCCCACCACCAGGCATGGGGCTGTCACACCACATCACCTCGCGGACACCACATCGAAACACTCCTCAACACCCACAACATGGTCTTTTTAAATGACCAAACACCCACACACAACACCGACATTGCCCCGTTCCGTCCATCTGCCATCGACCTATCTTTGGCCTCGGCCTCCATCTCACCCCTCTTTTCTTGGCATGTACAACCCGACCCCCTCTTTAGCGATCACTTCCCTATTCATATTATGCTCGAACGCTCAGCCCAGGCTAGAGATTATTCATTTCTCCCCCGCTGGAATGTTCGCAAGGCGAAATGGCCATCTTTCTCCCAGGAAATTGACACCGTCTTCCCTCCTCATTCACACCCCCAATATCAGCTTTTCTTGACACCATATTACTCGCGGCAGAAAATCATGTCCCCACACTCGTCGCTCCCCGGCCGTCATCACGTGCCGTGGTGGAACGACGAGTGTCAACGCGCCGTCGCTCTGCGGCGGCGGGCTGAGCGAAAATTTCGCAAAAAATCTCACCACCCAAAACATGTTAGAAGCCCGCGAGGCTAAAAACGTTGTCAGCAGATTATCCTTAGCGCCAAAAAATGCAGCTGGCAACTCTATTCAAACTCATTCAACCGTTTTACCCCATCGGCCAGATTTGGACCAAAATTCGCTCTTTCTCAAATGGCAGACCCCCACACCGCGGATTCCCACAACTGACAATTAATCAACGCAGCATCACAGAACCCTCGGACGTCGCGGAACACTTTGCCACCTATTATGCAGACATCTCCTCAAATACGCAATACTCGCAACAAACCACCGACTTCCTCCAAACCACTCTTGCCACCTGCAACTTTACCTCGGACAACTCGGAACCATATAATGCCCCCTTTACTCTCTATGAACTAAATTTATCCCTATCCAAAGTAACAAACACCGCGGCTGGCCCTGACCAATTGGCATACCCCTTCTTCCAAAATTTATCCGACTCCGGCAAAGACAACCTCCTTTCGGCACTAAACCAACTATGGACTGACGGCACCTTCCCCTCTCCTGGTCCACTAGCACTATCATTCCTATCGCTAAACCCCGCAAACCTCGCGACCTTCCCTCTAGCTATCGACCTATCTCTCTCACTAGTTGTGCCTCTAAACTTTTTGAGCGCATGGTCAATGGACGAATCAGAGTTCACCTTGAAAACAACGAAATTCTCACACCCTTTCAAAGCGGCTTTCGACCCAGACACAGCACCACTGACAACCTTATTCTATTAGTTGACTCGATTCAGCGCGGTTTCATGAAAAAACATGAAACCGTGGCACTCTTTCTCGATTTAAAAGCCGCATTCAATAAAGTACACAGCTCGGCACTGCGAATCAAATTATATCGTATTGGTATCCGAGGCAGGATGGCAAAATTTATCACCAACTTTCTCGCTAATAGAACATTCACCGTCCGCTGCGGCAATATCCATTCTCAGTCCAAAAGTTAGATCAAGGCGTCCCACAAGGCAGCGTGCTATCCCCCACCCTCTTTCTTATCATGATTAACGATGCGCTCGCTGACCTCCATCACATAGCCCCCTGTCTAAAATACTCCATTTACGCCGATGATTTGGCCATATGGTGCACGCACCCATCGGCAGACAATGCAAATCATATAATGCAGCGCGCCATGAATCAAATTGATTCCTGGTGCTCCCTCTGGGGACTGCAAATCTCCCCCACCAAATCCGTCACAATGCTTTTCTCCCGGCTCACCACGTACATTCCACCTCTTACACCACTCCGTTGCCGCGACCAAATTATCCCTCACCAAACCACCTTCACCTATCTTGGCATCGTACTAGACAAAAGTCTTTGTTTCGGCCCCCATATTGCTTATCTAAAACAACGTTGCGCAAAACGTCTAAATCTCCTGCGCTGCATCTCCGGTCGCGACTGGGGTGCAGACAGGGCCACACTCAACACAATGTATATTACTCTGATTCGCTCAATCCTGGAATACAATGCGTTTATCTTCGATAATATATCCCTTCACACATCACAACACTTGAACGCATACAGAATAACGCAATACGCCTCATCACCGGAGCACACCGCACCACGCCCATCACTAGTCTCCGGGCTGAGGCCCACCTCCCCAGCTTACAACACCGCAGAATGCTTCAACTCGTCAGATACCACTTTCGCACCACAACACAACACAACCACCCTGCCACCCTCGCACTCTCTAATCCTCCCGTTCGACGTACATATAATAGGAACAAATACAATATTGCCATACATTTAGACCATGTCCTCACATTCGCACTCAAATTCCCCAACGTAATCCCCGACAAATTGCCTCCTCTAATCCCGTTTTGGCACATGAAACACCCCAAACTTGAGTATCTCTTTCGGGAAAACAAAAAACCTGCTCACCCCCATCGAAGTCCAAATTAGATTTTTTGAATATCAAGAGGCCCACCCACAACACACCTTCTTCTACACGGACGGCTCACGTACCAGCAATGGTACGGGAGCCGCCTGGTGCGGTGGGCCCGACACTGGTCAAACCAAATTAACACTTCACCATTCGGTTTACACAGCAGAACTAGTCGCCATACTCACTTGCCTACAACACATCATTGCGCAACGCATTACTACCCCTACTACAATATGCACTGACTCACGATCCTCCGTGGACGCCCTCGCCTCAATACACAACACCACACACCCCACGCTCCACGCCATCCGACACCTCTACAATGCCAACCACGCACACCTTCCACTCACACTGCTCTGGATCCCTGGACATAGGGGCATCCGGGAAATGAACGGGTTGATGGTCTCGCCCGCGCGGCGATCGACCTCCCCGATAACAACGGAGCCCCAGTACCCCCCGGAGATCTTTTATCCCTCACAAATAATCTGTTCAAAAGTATATTCAGGCCTGCTGGTCACACAACACCACACACCTACACACCATCAAGCCCACACTTTCCAGCTGGCCCTCCTCCAATCAGCACACCCGTCTGAACGAGGTGGTTCTCACCAGACTTCGCCTGGGCCACGCCGATTTGACACACAATTTTCTTTTCATAGACCTCACCGCCTTCCACTTTGTACCACATGTCATGTTCGCCTTACTGTCACTCATATCTTACTTGACTGTCCAGCATATGCTCTTCACCGTCGCTATATCATGCAATATGTCGCCAAGATCCACTCACAACTTTCGCTTCAAGCTCTCCTCGGGAATGACCACCCAGAACTACTTGATTTACTCTTTCGCTTCCTCCAGGACACCAAACTCTCGAACTGATATAAAGCCTCCGTCGCATTTTCCTTTTCAAGCTAGCCTGATAAAAGATATACGACACGCGCCACATTCCGTACTGGCTGTATGACTCCGCTCCACATCTCTTCTTCTCCGTCGTCGCAAAACACGTCCATATAGGTTATCTCACACTAGGTAGACAGGATCCGATCCAATTTGGCTACTACGGACGGACTTCCTTTTAAATTGCGCTTGGTTTTTTACCCTCGGGTTTTCCAAGCAGCCTGGTTTTCCCCTTTCTAGGGGTTTCCAGGCTTTAACTTAAAACATACACTTACACACACAAGGTCGGGCCCGACGCCCACGACTCGCCCTGGGCGTCGGGCCTCCGCTTCGCTTTTCAGGTCGCAGGTGGGCAGTGGAGCCTCTCCGGAGGTTACGATGCTGCCCACCCTCCAAATGTCCTTCCATTGTCATGAGTGTCTGTATGTATGTATATGTACCTGTATGACATGCGTGTTTCGTCTCTACGCCATATTTCTTGTTTCACGGCGTCTCTCCTTTCTTGACTAGTTGGTATAACCGGATGTCACATAAGCCGGATTAACGTAACTCCTTCTTTAACGTAGCAATCTCTAGCAGATGGCACTTTGCCTCAGCTAAAGATTTAGGGAAAAAAAAAAAAAAAAAAAACCTACAGCTTGTTTAGAGTAAGGTTATTTAAATGCAGGGGGACCGTACCGTCTCACCCGCCACACGGCGGTCACCCAACTCCGTCTGTCGTGACTAGTCCCGGGGCCGTACCCTCTCACCCGCCACACGGCGGTCACCCAACTCCGTCTGTCGTGACTAGTCGCGGGGGCCGTACCCTCTCACCCGCCACATGGCGGTCACCCAACTCCGTCTGTCGTGACTAGTCGCGGGGCCGTACCCTCTCACCCGCCACACGGCGGTCACCCAACTCCGTCTGTCGTGACTAGTCGCGGGGCCGTACCCTCTCACCCGCCACACGGCGGTCACCCAACTCCGTCTGTCGTGACTAGTCGCGGGGGCCGTACCCTCTCACCCGCCACACGGCGGTCACCCAACTCCGTCTGTCGTGACTAGTCGCGGGGGCCGTACCCTCTCACCCGCCACACGGCGGTCACCCAACTCCGTCTGTCGTGACTAGTCGCGGGGGCCGTACCCTCTCACCCGCCACACGGCGGTCACCCAACTCCGTCTGTCGTGACTAGTCGCGGGGGCCGTACCCTCTCACCCGCCACACGGCGGTCACCCAACTCCGTCTGTCGTGACTAGTCGCGGGGGCCGTACCCTCTCACCCGCCACACGGCGGTCACCCAACTCCGTCTGTCGTGACTAGTCGCGGGGGCCGTACCCTCTCACCCGCCACACGGCGGTCACCCAACTCCGTCTGTCGTGACTAGTCGCGGGGGCCGTACCCTCTCACCCGCCACACGGCGGTCACCCAACTCCGTCTGTCGTGACTAGTCGCGGGGGCCGTACCCTCTCACCCGCCACACGGCGGTCACCCAACTCCGTCTGTCGTGACTAGTCGCGGGGGCCGTACCCTCTCACCCGCCACACGGCGGTCACCCAACTCCGTCTGTCGTGACTAGTCGCGGGGGCCGTACCCTCTCACCCGCCACACGGCGGTCACCCAACTCCGTCTGTCGTGACTAGTCGCGGGGGGCCGTACCCCTCACCCGCCACACGGCGGTCACCCAACTCCGTCTGTCGTGACTAGTCGCGGGGGCCGTACCCTCTCACCCGCCACACGGCGGTCACCCAACTCCGTCTGTCGTGACTAGTCGCGGGGGCCGTACCCTCTCACCCGCCACACGGCGGTCACCCAACTCCGTCTGTCGTGACTAGTCGCGGGGGCCGTACCCTCTCACCCGCCACACGGCGGTCACCCAACTCCGTCTGTCGTGACTAGTCGCGGGGGCCGTACCCTCTCACCCGCCACACGGCGGTCACCCAACTCCGTCTGTCGTGACTAGTCGCGGGGGCCGTACCCTCTCACCCGCCACACGGCGGTCACCCAACTCCGTCTGTCGTGACTAGTCCCGGGGCCGTACCCTCTCACCCGCCACACGGCGGTCACCCAACTCCGTCTGTCGTGACTAGTCGCGGGGGCCGTACCCTCTCACCCGCCACACGGCGGTCACCCAACTCCGTCTGTCGTGACTAGTCGCGGGGGCCGTACCCTCTCACCCGCCACACGGCGGTCACCCAACTCCGTCTGTCGTGACTAGTCGCGGGGGCCGTACCCTCTCACCCGCCACACGGCGGTCACCCAACTCCGTCTGTCGTGACTAGTCGCGGGGGCCGTACCCTCTCACCCGCCACACGGCGGTCACCCAACTCCGTCTGTCGTGACTAGTCGCGGGGGCCGTACCCTCTCACCCGCCACACGGCGGTCACCCAACTCCGTCTGTCGTGACTAGTCGCGGGGGCCGTACCCTCTCACCCGCCACACGGCGGTCACCCAACTCCGTCTGTCGTGACTAGTCGCGGGGGCCGTACCCTCTCACCCGCCACACGGCGGTCACCCAACTCCGTCTGTCGTGACTAGTCCCGGGGCCGTACCCTCTCACCCGCCACACGGCGGTCACCCAACTCCGTCTGTCGTGACTAGTCCCGGGGGCCGTACCCTCTCACCCGCCACACGGCGGTCACCCAACTCCGTCTGTCGTGACTAGTCCGCGGGGGCCGTACCCTCTCACCCGCCACACGGCGGTCACCCAACTCCGTCTGTCGTGACTAGTCCCGGGGGCCGTACCCTCTCACCCGCCACATGGCGGTCACCCAACTCCGTCTGTCGTGACTAGTCGCGGGGGCCGTACCCTCTCACCCGCCACATGGCGGTCACCCAACTCCGTCTGTCGTGACTAGTCGCGGGGCCCCCCTTTCCGCCATACGCCGCCGGTCCCGGTCACTCCGTCTGTCGTGACTAGTCCCGGGGCCGTACCCTCTCACCCGCCACACGGCGGTCACCCAACTCCGTCTGTCGTGACTAGTCGCGGGGCCTTACCTCACCCGCCACACGGCGGTCACCCAACTCCGTCTGTCGTGACTAGTCGCGGGGGCCGTACCCTCTCACCCGCCACACGGCGGTCACCCAACTCCGTCTGTCGTGACTAGTCGCGGGGGCCGTACCCTCTCACCCGCCACACGGCGGTCACCCAACTCCGTCTGTCGTGACTAGTCGCGGGGGCCGTACCCTCTCACCCGCCACACGGCGGTCACCCAACTCCGTCTGTCGTGACTAGTCGCGGGGGCCGTACCCTCTCACCCGCCACACGGCGGTCACCCAACTCCGTCTGTCGTGACTAGTCGCGGGGCCGTACCCTCTCACCCGCCACACGGCGGTCACCCAACTCCGTCTGTCGTGACTAGTCGCGGGGGCCGTACCCTCTCACCCGCCACATGGCGGTCGCGTGCCTGCACTAAGCTATTGCAACACCCATACCTTAGAGGAGGGACTCAATCGACGACACGCGGTGGGCGCTGTCCGATATGGCTAGGAGTCCGATATGGATAGGTGTCCGATATGGCTAGGAGTCCGATATGGCTAGGAGTCCGATATGGATAGGTGTCCGATATGCGCATCGGTTGCATGCACGTGGTGGCAGTGCAGCGACATGTTACGTAGTGGAAGCCTCCGCAGGCGGGGCCGATCAGCAATTGCACCGGAGCTGACCAAGCCTGATCATGCCAAGCGACCCCGGGTCACGGCATGATGCAGCTGTTCGCACACTGCCAACTTACTATGTTAGCGAGGGGCCGGCGCCGGCCGACGGGCTGAGGCTCCTTCCCGGAGGATGGGTCCGTGACAGGGTCCCGACAAGTCAGGACACACTCACCCACCCAGTTGCAGCCATCATGCTGCTGCATGGTTCGCTACTAAAGAAACAGCTAGAAGTCCACTTTATTACACTGACCGGGCTGCTGACATATTCACCGTAACATTAATCGACATTTCAGGTGCAGTTCAGTTCAGTTCAGTTCAGCTGCAGTGCAGTTCAGTTTCAGATGCGCCATGAAACAATTCAGTGACTTATATAGCATAGACTATCAAGCGGGTTTGCATTCGATTCGATGCATTGTACGCATATACCGAATGATGCAAATAATATAGGCCTTGTGATCTAATAGTATAGGCCATATTACTGTACCAGAGACATGCTCCGTCTCCCAGATATTTTGTTTTTGCATGTATCATCCAAACCGCTTAGACCAAAGCTCTGAAAATTCGCGACTTCCAAATTGGCCTTTGTACATCCTTTCAAAAGTGTAAAAAGCATAGTGTGGCCTGAGCTGGCTCCGGGCAAGAATATATGGAAACACATCGTCATTGATACCGTTTCTACCAAGACATGCGAGATGCTGCGCATATATTTCGTATGGGTTCGCACACAAAAAGAATATGCGGTGCGTGGCTGTTCATTTCATCCATGGACATTGCACACCTTATGCTTGGTTATATAATGCTTCAGAAAATCAGTGGTGCATTCAAGAAGTCAAAACAGGGGAGGACGCTTATTAGCCATTTGCGCCGAAATACAAGGTGTTATCATGCAGATAGCATACGGGAACATTCAGTTTTGAATTTCACATCAGTTTCTATGATCAATAGCGGCGCCAAGGAGGGATTCTGGTGGTGACTATCAGACTCTAGCCCGCTAAATACAAAGTACGCATGGATACATCCAATCAGTCTTGTATGAGAAGGGTGCATCACATAAACTAAGGCTATATTATATAGCTTCAGGATCGGTGGCGGTTGCAGGGAGGCAAGCTGGGTGTGTGACAAGTTGCATACGCTGGCATGTAAGCGCGTAAATGCGCCGAACCCCGAAAAGCATCAACATATTTTCACTAGATGTCTTCCGAAATTTTCGGACCTCATCACGTCATTGCAAGACATTTCCTATTTGCAAGTATGCCGACGTCGAAGCGGGCACTTTCGCCATGGGTGTTCGAAACCTTAATTGGATAAAAAAAGAAGTAAAATATGCCCTCTAACTGTTCGTCCATGTATCCACCTGTTCCCCATTTTAGACGCCTGGAAGAAGTCGATGTGCACCAGCAGCAAATTGCATGGCTCACATATGACATTGCCATGGTTGTTCCTTCTTTTTGGTTCCTGAATCGAGCCGAGTTTTTAGGGGGATTTTGAATACGTAGATGGCTATATTTTGTCACAACAGCTTTCTGATGCCGTAAAGTGTGAAAGTCTTAGGGCACGTCTCTGTAGATAATCGAAATTTCGGGGATCTGGTGATATTCGATTGCTTGCGCGCATAAATCAGTCAACTGTACAGTGCGTAGGAATAGGTTGATCCGGCGTTGACAGCGGCGAAGGGCGGGGGGGGGGAGAGGTATTTACCAAGCATCATCTGCCGTTTTTTCTCATATAACTCTAGAGCTGAATAACAAACACTTTCACACTTTCAGTACCGCTTTGGGCATTAATTGCACTCCTTGTTTACAGAAAGAATATATCAGCGATCGCCATAGGTCACTAGTCATGACTTGAAAAGGTGACCACGCTTTATGTTTTGACACCATAAATTGTAAATTCGGTTATTGGGTAAGTGGGTCCGGTTAGTGGGTGGGGGATCCGGTTAGTGGGCTCCAGCTGCAACGTATGGCTCGTATATACACGCATCTCCAGATATGGCTCAGAGTGACATACGAGGTCAACGTATGCCGATGCAGAATCAGTGTAGATTACCCCTGACCTCATCCCCCGTCATCATTGGTTTCCGGATTTCATTCGAAATGATGGCTGGGGACCATAGTTAATGCAACGCTATTTGACCATTCCGTCAATAATGCAAATAAATGATCATTACGATGTGATGGGAGGCTAAATGTACTAATGGCGTGCTATTTTCCACGGCATAGCAGGTGAAACAGACTTTGGCCAAATCATAGGTACCAGTCTAAGTTGCATCCGAATATGAAATCTTTATAGAAACCAGCAGCATGGAGTACACTTTTGGAAACATTAAGCCAAGGTACCATTGACCCATCATGCGTAAAAATAAATGAGACGTATTCGAAGCTCATCGCTTTTTAATTTCTACTTATCATTATATATTTACCATCTGTAAATTCGGCACCGGGTGCTGGGATAAATTGGTAAGAAGGTGTGACATAGAACGGCACATTATCAATGTTTCCTTGACCTGACCATGCCGTCCACCATGTGGCATCAACGATAACCGCAAATGGCAACATTGCCTGCCTGCGACACTCGTGCTATCCAGGGCTATCGATTGCCGTCCAAATCGAGGGAATCTGGCGAGTGATGCCAAGATAGATTGCTAGGAAGCTGCGCCTTTAAACATATCGAATTGTCTCCGTTTAATCTGACCTGTGGTGTCACCCATGACACCCAACATCAACATGTTTACACCCTGAACGCGCATACAACAAGGCTTTCGATCGTCGTTTGAATCAGCGTATCCGTCTATTGGCTGCTGAGATACATAGATAGAGGGCGCTCCCTCCTCACAATCAATGGTGTTCGGCCAAGGCACCACTAATGCTGGGTTAGCTGTCGCTGTCATTCTGTACTTCACCGCATTCAACGTAGAAGACATGTGCGATATTCCTCCGCACCCTCTCACCTCCGCAATGTTTCGGAACTTACGCATGCCACAGAAACGAAGCCAAAAACGAGCATGCAACTTGGCATGTATATACACTACGAACACGATGGAGCCCGGTATAGCATTCTTAGGTCAATTGGTGACCTGCTAATTTACTACAAAACTACATCGCGGGAACAATGCAGTTTCACAGCATAAACAACTATGAAAAGAGAATAGGTAACAATGAAAATGAAAGCAAAAAAAAGGAAAGGAAAGGATAATATCGGCATAGATTTTGGGCATTCCCATACAAAAAGATACTCGGCTTAACCTTCATCAGCCAATCAGTAGCTTTACCGGGCTTCTTTGAACGGTGCCTGACCAGTGACAATCCGGATTTTTGGTAAATTCCATTCTAGCTACCGGAGCGGGTCTCCTCAAGAATGTATGCCTAACAGATACACCATTGGCTACCAGGCCACCTTAAGATTTCCGAGGTCAATCCAGGATGTGATGTGATCCAGCCGAGAACACCTTTTTGTGGGGGGGGGGAAGTTGGTCCTATTACTTTTTAAGGTGGGATAAATGGCATGCCAGGCTCGTATATTCGGATAGGTCAAGGCCCTCTAATGTCAGCCTCGGTGAAGATATTGTGATTTTGTTATAGTTTGAGTCTACACTTATTCCGCTTCTTTGGAAACCTTCAACTACTTTGTCACATACCTTCGATAATTGTGACCTAAGATGATCTTGATCTGATATGACCTTGCCATGGATACGATTTCCAGGGCTCATGCCCTTTGAATACAAAGGTATTCACGGATTCTGAGAGCATATGAATGCATTAAGGTCAAGGTGCACAATGCCTGTAAGACGAGCATGAGCAGGTCCCGTGTTGAAGTATTAATTGATAAGGTGACCGACATAACGTTATCATCAGAATGCCACAATTTGACAAGCGACATGCATTCCATTTTGATCTACCCATCAACACTAAGGGATCGATAAAGGCGTACTTGTCAGTGGCGAGACCACATTTTTGGCGGATATGACTTCGAGAACAACGACATACGAACTTCAGATGTCTCTGAAAAACTTCAATATTCAGGTCATGTAAGCGGGTTCAAAAGTAAGCGTTGGACGTTTTACACGACAGGCCAATTTTCAAGGATCCGGTTTTAAAAAAAAAACTATTGTATTTTCAGTAATAATTCTTCTGGAAGCTGCAATATTGCGAAGTGAATTTAATTCATTTCTGTCATCTTGAATATCTTAATTTTGGTACTCATTCACACAGCCCAATACCACTGAATGCATAAATGAACAATATTGTTGTTCAGACATTGTGGATCCGAAAACAACTTTCGCAACTGCAACAGTGGCTTTCTACCAGCTTAGTTCATTTTGCATATCTTGAACTATCAGTTTGGTTTTAATTTCTACCATACGCTGTAATTCGCACTGTCAGCTTTCTTGGTGTATCAATTCGATCAGTGATTCCGATTTATTGCTGACGAAAACATCCCTAGTCAAATTCGCAAACGATATTGTTGGATTCACAGGAGCAGTTCTAGCTCATTTCCTCGAATATCACAGCAGCTAATTTCAAAACAAATTACAGCCAGAAGTCCAGCTGACTGGCTGATATTCTGACCAAACTACTGGATCGGCAGCCTGGAGACTACAGTTATGTACGACTCGGTAGCCTTCCATGCACAAGATTCAATGGTCCGATCCAATACTCACGAGATGACCAGGTGTTGGAGGTTGTACGACTGCGAGCCCCAGCTGCCGGCCGACTTACGCCGGGTCATTCGGGTCATCCAAGACAGCTGGGTCAGCGCGCCGTCCTGCCCGTCCGGCAGCGCCCGGCGCGGCTGGCCATCGTGAGCAGTGACCAGGATGCCACCCGGAACTGACTCTGGCATCGTCCGCCGCCGCACCGCGCGGTCTATCCGACAGTGGACGGCCGAGAGCGATGTTCACAACGCAATTACGGCGGATAGGAAGCCGGCACGTGTCCCGACCAGGCGGCCACAGACACCGGCACGTCTTCCGACCAGGCGACCACGGACATCGGCACGTCTCGCGATCAGGCGGCCACGGACACCGGCACGTGTCCCGATCAGGCGGCCACGGACACCGGCACGTGTCCCGATCAGGCGGCCACGGACACCGGCACGTGTCCCGATCAGGCGGCCACGGACACCGGCACGTGTCCCGATCAGGCGGCCACGGACACCGGCACGTCTCCCGATCACGCGCGCACAAAAATCCAATGGAAGTCGACTGGTGGAACGACCACGGCGGACGCAAACTGCAACGCTGCAGTGGAGATAGCCGCGACTGCGCTGAGAGCCAACCAGCTACACGGACTATCGTGTGGAGCCAGTCTGGGCAGGCCCAGGGCAGGTCATGCGACGGAGCACGACTGCGCCCAGCACCCACCGCCGGCACCGCAGGAGCACTGACCGGTGCGCTGGCAACTGTCAGCACGGCCCCACCGCCCACCTCTGCGTCAAGGTCGCCCGATCGATGTACGACCGCTCTCAGTGAACAGCAGGCTTGTATAGCCGCCACCTACGCGGCAAGGTAAACACGGATCGGCCGCATAGGAAGCATTCAGAACGGTGCATGCATGGCAAAATTGTGATTGGAATCGTGCGAGTCAGCTCAGCCATGTGAGGTCTCGTTGACTGTTGATCTAATAACTCTTAACTCACGGTTTGTGTTAAGCTGCCAACAGCTGCACGTCGATTTCCAGGTGAGTATTCGCCCACCTCGCCATCTCACCCTGCCTATGTCCACACCTTAGCTAATTTATCATTTTCTCTACAATTTCCTCCTCATTTTCATCCCTCTCGTAGCCTCCGGTAAATTCGTATCCGGTCATGGGTTCGATTTTTGGCGATGCATTTGATTGCTGGACTACATAGCGTTGCCTACCGTTCACACCTTGTAGCTGCAAGGTTCGAACGTGGGACCCCTCGATTGTTGACTGAACTCTATGGCAGCTAGATCAGTGCGACCCCACCAGAAGCAATCGGAGAGACTTTAATTCCAGCGACATAACACAGACAATTGCTTCCTCAGAAAAGGACGAGCAGAATGAATCTCATTATTCACAGCCGCCAGATACAATCCACGAAACCAACCCACGAAAACCAACACATACCATGCTGTCGTCTTCATCGAGAGTTATCTCATTTTCCATGTCGCAAGCTTCTTCATTTTGTGCGTGACCTTAGGGTAGGATATGTGTGGATGCCTAGAAAATTCCAGTTACAAGGCACACCATGAACACTTGCCATTTGTATTTACACGGTTCCAATTTCCATCCAGCGCTAATAATATTGAACGCGACACAGAAAATACAGGCCTTCAGCAAACTCGCATTTCCTGCATGATGCACAATAGTGAAGGTTTTATTAAATAACCGCGTAAGTTACTGCATATGCCGTATTGCTGCATATGCCAAAGACAGTACTAGTGCAAAAAAAAGGTTCGCGGAGCAATGCACAAATGCTTCCTCGGAAATATGCTCAGACATATCAACTCATTTTCGTCCAACCAGTTCCGCAGCAAAAATGTACCGGCAAAAGCTAGGCACATCACCAAACGGCGGGGTAACTCAGCATTACTGCGGCTGTTACTGTGGGAAAATGTCAACGCTTTTCAATATATTCCATGTGACTACATATGGTATTCCTATTGGTATACCAATAATTCGTCACGCTTTTCCAATGAAATGGCATCTTGCTAAGAATGCGTAACCAGGGTTGGAACTTCCAATACGTTTTGAGGGAGCGAGGGGATATCCTCCCTCCACCCAATCCCAATGTTATTAAGGTTTAACATGAGAACTGTGGACGTTGACTGGAAAGAATCGCATGAAAAACCTACTGGCCCTAATCATATTGGAAAAGGTTCGCCTTTGTACCGTATGAATTGCAACGTCAATTTGAAGTTTATATTCTGCTTCACCAAATAAACTAATGCAAGCAGCAATGGCAAATCGGGCTGGGCATTTGCATATCCTCCAGGATGATACCGTGTCACACTGATCAATAATAGCTTTCTCCGTCGACATATCTAGGGTATATAGACATGCCGACTGATTCTCCTCATGCAATGCATGAGGACCTTACCCGACGTGAAAGGCCAAACCATGGGCTGTGCAGATTATCCGGAAACTGGTAGGTGTGGTACCCAAATGTATAGGCGCTAATGCCCAATAGCCAATGTCCAGGACTTCAGATATTTAGGTGGAATACGACACCTATCAGGAAGTCGCTTTGGCTTCTTGTGGCCTCTTGTCACCTTTTTTTTACCATACTCAGCTCCTGGCATGTGTATCATCACAATCGTGACAGCAGATGCGTGTTCATATGTCAATATCGTCTTTTGCTGGCACTTGTTCCTATCATATTTCCGAACTGTTTCGATGTCAGCAGGAGGCATGTCTTCGCCTGCCACCATCCACTCAACGAAAAATTAACTTCATGGCACTGCCAATGGCGAATGATCAATAATAACCCCGACAGTCAATCAATCGTTGAAGTATTAGAATGTATGCTATAATGCGCAGAAGTATGAACAAATGCACAGCTAAATCAGTGTTTTCATCATGAACAAATCATTATGCAGACTAGTAGCTCAATATCAAGAGGCAGCCGAACCGGCGTGACAAGCTTACAGCAGCCAACAGCCAGGATATCATGGGCGCTGTACTGCCGTGTGTTGGCGACCTTGGCTTACAGCAGCCAACACCCAGGATATCATCGGCGCTGTACTTCCGTGTGTTGGCGACCTTAGTGTGCTTACGGGACCGCGTGATTAGGTTTTTATCAATGCCAGTCACGGGCAGCGAAACCTAAGAGGAGCAGGGTCACTGCACCCTCCCTTAAACTAGTGCTTTCTTAAACGACAACATGAGCAATAGCCTCATGATAGCCCCCAGTTAATTCCATGCGGTTTTGACCGTAAGCAAACAACATCCAATGCAATCTGCGTACTCGCTTAAATCAGGATGCTTAGCGTTCGATGGTGATAGATACGGGTAAGAGCTATGCTCGAGCGAGTGTACTCGTGTATATATATATATATATATATATATATATATATATATATATATATATATATATATATATATATATATATATATGAAACGAAGGTTCATATAAGCAGCCCTACTCGGCTCTTGGAATTTTGTATGTAAAGACATAAAGACATAAAGACATAAAAGATCAGTGCAACTATGAGCCACAAGGGCCCTTCTTGGTTGCACTCTGTACACTGAACCAGTTGTCCACCAAATGTGTTGATCAACTCTCCCTGGAATACAGAAAAACAAGCCCCCTATTCCTATAATCGTTGTCTATGCTGTTCTTAAAGATGTTCAGTGTGTTGCTACTGACAATGGTTTCTGGCAGCTGGTTCCAGTGTTCTAATACCCTGTTGGTGAAGAAGGACTGTCTTAACCTTGTCCTGCTGTGATTAACTTTAATTTTGAATTGATGACCTCTAATTGCATCATTTCTGTTAAATTCAAACAGTTCCCTGAGATAACCCTGTTCCTGACCATGAACGAATTTAAAGACCTCGATGAGATCTCCTCTCAGCCTTCTATATCTAATTGAAAACATATTCCATTTCTTCAATCTTTCCTCATATGCCAGGTTGCCCATACCATTCACCATTTGTGTTGCCCTCTTTTGTACTCTCTCTAAAAGCCAACAATCTTTCTCATAACTAGGGGACCAAGCTTGGACACAATATTCCAGATGTGGCCTGACATATGCACAATACAGCTTCCTGATGACTTCCTCACTTTTGTATGATACATTCCTATTTATTGCCCCAAGCATTCTTAGTGCCTTCTTCCTGGCTTCTTTGGTCTGTTCTGATGCCCCCAATTTTGTGTTCAAAATAACACCTAAGTCCTTCTCCTGCTGAGTCACAGATAGTACTTGGCCACCCATCAAGTATGGAGCCTTGATATGCTGCCTACCTACATGCATGATTTTGCACTTATCAAAATTAAATTTCATTTGCCATTCTTCGGACCACCTCACAAGCTCGTCTAAGTCTTTTTGCAGCAAGACCTGCTCATTGTGCCCTGTTATTGCCCTAAAGACCTTCAAATCATCTGCAAATTTCAAAACCTTACTGCTTAGGCCACTTTCAATGTTATTTACAAACATAATGAACAATAGTGGTCCCAGTACTGACCCCTGGGGGACTCCACTAAGAACATTTTACCATGATGATTTTGTACCATTTAGCATCACTCTCTGCTGTCTATCTGAAAGCCACAACCCTATCCATTTTAGGATGTTACCCACAATACCATGGGCCTGAAGCTGCATCATTAACCGTTTATGAGGTACCTTGTCAAAGGCCTTGCTAAAGTCAAGATATGCTACATCAACCTGATTTCCCTTATCAAATTGTTCTGTAGCAAAATTAAAAAAGTCGAAGAGATTTGTGAGACACGATCTCCCTTTTCTAAACCCATGTTGGGTATCTTGAATCACTCTGTTTCCTTCCAGAAAACTAACTATTTTATCCTTGATAATTGATTCAAGTACCTTGCAGACTAGTGATGTGAGGCTTACTGGCCTATAGTTTTCAACTTTCCCTCTTTCTCCTTTCTTGAAAATAGGAACTACATTTGCCCTTTTCCAATCGGTTCGAATTTCATTTTGTGAAACTGATCTACAAAATATTATACTGAGTGGAATTGCCAATTCTTTTTCAACTTCCCTCAATACCCTAGCATAAATTCCATCAGGTCCTGCTGCCTTGTTTGGCTTTATTTTCCTGACACAATTCAAAACAACATCACTGTCAATGAAATCAACATCATGTAACTGATCACCTGTCGCTGAGCTGTGGTTCACAGTTGGCAGATTAGTCACATCCTCCAATGTAAACACTGATTTAAACTGCTTGCTCAATTCCTCAACCATCTCACCATCCTCACTCAATATAACCCCATTTACTTCCAGTGGACCAATTGTGCTTGAAACTTTACTTAGCTTGTAGAAACTAAAGAACGTTTTACTGTCCCCATTACAGTTCCTAGCCAAATCCCATTCTTTTGCTCGCTTTGCTGCTCTGGTCTTCTGCTTCACAGCGTCTCTAGCTTTTTGATACAACCTTAGATTTACTATATTTGAAGCTTCCTTAAATACTCTAAATGCATCTTTCTTAGCCTTAATTGCTTTTGTCAAATCTGGCGTAAGCCATGCTGGCTTTCCTACTCTTCTTTTGCGCCTTTGCTTTTGGGGGACATGTCTAATCTGAATTTCCCTCAAGTAAGATTTGAACTTTTCCCACATTTCACAGGCATTTAAATCGGAGAATTCTTCTTCCCATTTTATGGCACTTAAAGCCGCTCTCATGCAGTCAAAGTCTGCCCTGTTAAAATTTGGAACCTTTGCCAAATTATCCTTGATTGTCCCTGCTACATGTGCCTTGAATCTCACTATGCTATGGTCACTTCTTCCTAGAGTTTCTCCTACAGTCAAGTCTTGAACTAAATCACTTAAATCCGAGAAGACAAGGTCCAAGAATGAGCCCTGCCTAGTTGGTTCTGTTACAAACTGGTGTAAGAACAGGTCCTCTTCAAGGCATTTCCAACACAGTTTACATGCTGGGGAGCCAACACCAACATTTTCATATCCTTTTAGATTAAAGTCACCAAGAATAAGGCATTTCCTCTGAAAGTTTCTACTGATTTCCTCACAAATCACCTTATCAAGCTCCAGTTGCTGAGAATGTGGCAAGGTTCCTGATCGGTACAAAGCTCCTATTCTCAGTTTATTGCTGTTGCCTTTTCCCACAGAAACATCAAGCCAAATGGACTCCACAGACACATTTTTTACCCCATCTGCTACTTTTTGAGAACTGAATAAGCTATTCGCATAGAGCATTACACCACCCCCTTTCACTGCTGGACCCCTATTGCATGAAAACATATTGTATCCCTGGATCTCATAGTCCTGCAAGTTATCCCCAAAATACCCCTCACTGACCCATGCCTCAGTAATGCAAACAAAATCTGGTTCCTCATCAGCAACATAACACTTGAACTCGTCAAATTTGGATCGAATACTCTGAGCATTAAGCATTATACACTTAAGAAACGTTCCATAACCATCTTTGTTTTTTTTCATGCTGAGTAGCTCTATCATCTCTGGATGAGCTACCACTCTGCCCCCTTGATCTACTGCCATCCCTATTTGCTGACTGTGAGGTTCTATTGCCTATGCTGTCACTATTGGCATATTCATGAGATGGTAATGCCACTTCTTCCCTCCTCACCCCATTATCTAGTTTCCCTGAAGGACATGTTCATACACTTTACTTAACACTTGCACCCCCTTCTCGGAGAAGTGCAGGCCATCCCTTTGATAGAGGTCCCATGAACCATAAAACCTGCACCACTTGTCAACAAAGGTCAAACCTACCTCATTGCAGAGCCTACCCACCCTGGCATTGGCTGCCAGTGCCCTAGAGCTCCACTCAGGGGAGACTTCAGCCATGGGCAGAATAGCCGTCACAATAACTCTGCTTTTGCTCTGCTTCAGGGTGGCCAGAAGGGCCCTGTAGTCCTGCAGCAGCTCCTCACTCCTAGCAGGACCAACGTTGTGCACTCCTACCTGCACTATAACTGTACTAAACTGGTCCTCACTGGTGGCCTATGCCACCACTGGGACCAGGTCTCTAACCTTGGCACCAGGCCTAGTGATGCACCTCCTGCCTCTCCTACCTTTACAGAAAACTTTATCTAAATGCCGCACACGAGAGTCTCATACCACCAGCACAGTCTCTTTGCTATTATCCTGGGGGCAGTCCTCCAAAGCCTGAAACCTATTTGAAGTTGCTATGCCTGCCTGTTGAGCTGCTTGGCTAGGTTTGCTCACACTCCTACCACCTGCCACCTGCCATTCACTGCCCCCTTTCTTAGGCTCGCACCTCCAAATCCTCCACCCCCTGACATTAAACCACTGCCACTGTGAGCTACAACTAGAAATCTTCTGTTCACTAGGAGCACTTCTCTCTACAGATATCCCTGCCACCTCCACAGCAGGAGAAGTCTCAGTTGCCTGGTGGCCTGCGACCACCTGGGCATAGGATGCCCCAGCTACAGACTGACCCGTACCTGATTCCTTTTCTTGTGTACCCTTTGCAACCAGGGCAGCCCTGAGCTTGGAAAGCTCTGCCTTAAGGGCCCTAACCTCCTTCTCTAGTGCCTGCATCCTGGTTGAAACCATCCTAAAGGCTGCAGCTTATTTCTAGATTTAGATTGAAAAGTAACTTGCTGCAAAATGATATAACAAAATAACAGAGGAGATAAAAATAACTGACAAAGCTTAGGTGTATGCTAGTTCCTAACTATGCAGCAATTACAAGGTAATCGTTGTGCTGAAAATTGATTGAGGTTTTTAAATAAAGAAGAAAGCACTCGCTAAACAGCTGCCAAAAATGTAATAAATAGCTGAAAACACTGACACACTAGACAAAGACAGACGGTAACACAACGACAAAATGGCGCTGGGCAGCCTCGCTAGGTTAAAATAGTCTAATCTACTTGTTAAAAAATGTTTATTAGATAAAAACTATGCCAATATATGCACAGAAGTAATTGCTAAATAACTATATGCAGTTTAATACTGCCCTGTTCTGCAACGACTTATCTGGTACGTAGGAGCTCCACAACGACGTGTTTCCACCTTGATACCTGGCGGCAAACTGATGTGGTTGCTAGCGCTCCCAGTACTTACTTCTGCACTCGGCACCAAACCAGCTCTGTTAGTTTTGATTGAAGCCCAACTTAAGCACTATATTTCTCCAAAAGAAATATGCATTGCCATCAAAGAAAGTATTTCATGGCCGCAGTAACCAGGTGGTAGTGCAGGGCGCACCAACTCTGTACGTGACCTTACGAGGTATCACGAGGGGGCAGCTGCGGTCTGTCCGATGAGATTGGGGACTCCGCTTCTCTGCCAACGATCTGATGTCTGATTGCTTGCAGCACGGGGACCAGCAGCGCAGCCAGGGTGGTCTCGAGGGGAGCCGGTGTCGAGGCAGGTGACAAGCGGAACACGGAAGAGAACAATTGGTCTCTTGGGAGGTTGCCGTGCGCGCACCTTACGTGGCTGCGCTACCGGGGCCGCATAACTCGTCTGCCGACCCTGCGTCATCCAACGCCTCTGACGATGCCTTGTATTGGGCATTTAGTATATTTACATCTTGTGCATTTAGCATACCCTCGAACACACATATCGTCTCAACGTTGCCTAAGGAATATCTAATACATTAACCTTGGATAAGTCATACAAAAGCTGACAGAATCCCAGTCAGCCCACTTTTAAGGTGCTCGAATAATGTTCCTTGGATTGATCCGGAAGACCTAGGAAGGCATTGACCTGTAACATCCCAGCACTACGCCACGTGACAACACAGAACGAAGAACGCCCATGCATTGACGAACATGCTGAATGCAGCGTCGAGCCAACACGAAGTCGTCATGGGCTACATGCCTGATGCAGGGAAGGGCCGAACTGATTACTGGTGATTGGCTCCCCGACCGCAGTTACAGGTTTTTTTTTGGAGTTCAGGTCGAATCTGGAAACGGTAGCTTCAAGAGGAGGGGCGATGTATGGGCGGACTGGGCAGAATCGAAGGGGAAACTAAAAGGTGAACTCACCATCAGTATATTAATTTAGGCAAAGGTGGGAGATTTGTCGAGGACTGGGAATGGCCCATTCAAGTTTGGGAGGGCTCCTGACGGATGAATAGGTCCCCTGAGAGCCAGAAAGGACTGGACTGAGATGTTCCTGAGCTTTGGGATGGACATCTCAGGGATCGGGGCCCCCTGAGAGCTAAGAAAGTCCTTGAGAGCTGGCGATGGGTGTGACGAATACTAAGGGCCAGCCTCGGAGATAAGCTATCCTCGAGAACCAGAAATACTGGTAAGCATTGGGAAGGTCACCCACCGCCGCCTCAGCAGTGGCGGCCGCCCCTGTGACCACGACCGCTCCAACGGCCACCGCCGTCCTAGCGGTGACGACCGCCCAAGCGGCCACAGCCGTCCCAGTGGCCTGACCACAGCTGCTCCAGCAGCTTCGATCGCTCCAGCGATGGCTACGATGGCGGCCGCTCCCGCGGTGCTAGTTGCTTCGCCCTGGATTCTGATGACACCGCTTAAGCAAAAATAAAAATAATAATTTGCAGGATGCTGTATGTTGGGCGTGACTGGTCAGGCATGCTGCTCATCATTCCCCTGTCCCCGAATCTTGCACTTATTCTTCCCCACTGGTATTTACGCCTCATTTTGAGAAAGTATCAGTGTTGAAAAGGAAGCATTATGAGGGGGAGGGTGGCGGAGCCTCATGACGTAGATATACATAGGTACCCTTTTCAGATTTTGCCCCTCCCCATGAACAAAATCGTGGCTATGCCATTGCTCCTCCCCCGACCCAAATTCTGGATCGCGCTCCTAAATCCGTGTCTTTGGCAACAAAGAAATATCGCAGCCAGAACAAGCGCTCATCGTGAATAAACGTTGAACTTTCAGCTCTGGGCCTGTTCAGGGTTTCGTGACGTGTCAGTCGGCACGTCAGTGTCGACAGCAACAGGTCGCGGTGGGCACTGTGACGTGTTCGTGACGAGTCAGTCGGCATGTCAGTACCGACAGCAACAGGTCGCGGCGGGTGCTGTGATGTGATCAGTGACGTGTCAGTCAACACGTCAGTGTCGACAGCAACAGGTCGCGGCGGGTGCTGTGACGTGATCAGTGACGTGTCAGTCAACACGTCAGTGTCGACAGCAACAGGTCGCGGCGGGCACTGTGAACTCGGCATGATAGAGGAGTCGCCTGCCACCTGGTGGAAGCGGGTTATACTAACAGTACGATTTCACTCGCGAAAACCTGGCGCTGTCTCTATTGCCCTGAGAACGATCAATGATCCCCGCGGTAGCCTGCCCGACCGGTTTCGCCTTGTCACAAAGACAGCAACAAAGACACGTGTCAAGAATTCCAAATGTGAATCCCGCGTGCTGAATTATCACGTTTTCGTGAACTTACGTGCTGTAGGGTGGCTCACTGCACTGGCGCACGGGTGGCGTTTTATAAAATCCATCGGAACAGGAAGACAGAGTGACGGGGCCGTGGTAGAACAATCCATGTATTGACAAAGTCCTCAAGCGTTGGGGGGAGAGGGGACTCAACAGGGTACCATGCTAATTCTGGAAGATATTGGAGGGAAAATTAGCGTTCGGTGGGCAATGGATCCCTCAGAAGTACGAGAGACCGGGGTATCACCACTCAAGAGGGTCCACCGCCTACTCCAATAACGCGAGAGAGTGAAACTAAATAGATGGACAGCAGTAGCGGCGAGTTCGGATTTTACCTTTTGGGATCATGGTTTGCTGGTATTTCTTTTTTTTCCCGTGACATTCCTAGATATAATTCTGCATAACCACATGCAATTTTTTACAGTTATAATTTTTAGCGTATTCGCGATTTCCCGGTCATTCTTTAATATGTGATATTATTATACAAATTGAACCGTCAGGGTTTTGTTCCAAGATCAGTGAACGGTCACCCATCCATCTCATCACCTATCTGCATGGTGTAGCGCGGATCCAATTGACTTCGCAAGAGCTCCTCTCCTACCAATACCAACATCACTGCTGCAGTAATGTGAAGCAATAGCAATTTAGCAAACTTTACATAATATCTGGCCGAATGTAGCTTACCAACTGAAACCAAGCCAGATTATTAACTTAAATTTTACTTCTTGACTCATGTGGAAGCTATGCGAAAATCAATTTCACCTTGCATGCTAACGAATACGATTGGTCCCACTGATTGAAACTGATGAATGCCACATGCCTAAAAAGAGACAGTATCACCGGATAATAGCACAGCATCGTGCCTGATTAGCTACATACGTACGTGGCACTATATATCAAGCGTTGATCGAGGCTGCCAGAACGTCGGTAAGCTCTTGGCAAGCTGCTTAATGTGTGTCTGGTATGTGAGGTATTTGTCTATAACTAATTCCGATAGCTGAACTGTGTCTTTCTCCGCATCTACGCATTTCCTACTTTGATGAGAATGGAGCAACACAATGGGGAATTCGTTTTCCACTTCGTTTGCCGTCTCGTTAAGAAATTTGATTTCTCAAGACTTCCTTGATAATTGTCCATGCAGAGTCCCATGCCATTCGAATAATTCGAGAATAAAAAACGGTAGACCTCGCTAGATGCCAGCTACATTTCGCAGTGCTCTACAGACTCCGGTGTGCTCTACAGACTCCGGTGTGCTCTACAAACTCCGGTGTGCTCTACAAACTCCGGTGTGCTCAACCAGACGCAACTCTGTCAAGGCCTCAGACCTGTCGAAACAAGCCGCCGGTTTCCTGAAACCCTCAGAACCGCCGCCGTATCTAACTCGGAAACATCACGCGCAGGACCGAGGAGCCGCCGAGCGTAACTACCGGGCATAAGCAAGAGGACGCAGTCCATCATTGCTGCGAGTTTTTCACGCGCGTGTCAACTTAATGCATGCCCATAGATCGAACAATTAACCGAGGCGGATAGTTGACGCCAGACACAATTTGCATAGAGACAATACGAGCTGTTCCGATGTCGAGAGGGGAGCCCAGAGCCCTTCCCGTCCCTTCCGCAGTCAGTTTATTTTCGCCGTTAGCTTTGAGTGGGTCACAGAGGAGCCATCATGCGACTCCCGTCCCGTCCCCGTCCCCGTCCCCGACCTCATCCGGCTCCACTTGTCTTCATCGCCTAACAGCTGGCGCCGATACCGGAGACGTTGTCGGCGGCCGTCGTCAACACCATGAACGGCAGAGACCGCCCGCTCGCGCGACCGCCCAGCTGCCGACAACACCGTGGACGGCGGAGACCGACCGCCCAGCTGCCGACAACACCGTGGACGGCGGAGACCGCCCGCCCAGCTGCCGTCAACCCCGTGGACGGCGGAGACCGACCGCCCAGCTGCCGACAACACCGTGGACGGCGGAGACCGACCGCCCAGCTGCCGACAACACCGTGGACGGCGGAGACCGCCCGCCCAGCTGCCGACAACCCCGTGGACGGCGGAGACCGACCGCCCAGCTGCCGACAACACCGTGGACGGCGGAGACCGACCGCCCAGCTGCCGACAACACCGTGGACGGCGGAGACCGACCGCCCAGCTGCCGACAACACCGTGGACGGCGGAGACCGACCGCCCAGCTGCCGACAACACCGTGGACGGCGGAGACCGCCCGCCCAGCTGCCGACAACACCGTGGACAGCGGAGACCGCCCGCCCGACTGCCAACAACACCGTGGACGGCAGAGACCGCCCGGCTGCCGACAACACCGTGGACGGCAGAGACCGCCCGGCTGCCGACAACACCGTGGACGGCAGAGACCGCCCAGCTGCCACAACACCGTGGACGGCAGAGGCCGCCCGCGCGACCGCCCAGCTGCCGACAACACCGTGGACGGCAGAGATCGCCTGCGCGACCGCCCAGCTGCCGACGACACCGTGAACCCCGCTCTCGGGTAGTCGCCCCATCTGCTGAAGAGATGCCCATTGCCCGAGATCGGCTGCAAGCTCAATGACGCTAATTGCACGCTAAACATGCTGCTTCTCTTCGCCCTTTCGTGGAGATTTCCTTCCGGCTGCCCGTTTTCAAGGTATTTTAATTATATAAATGTACATACGGTATTTTATAGGTGAGTTCATTGGAAATCTTACCTTCAGCATTCATATCTGTTCTCCAGTTCATAACCACACTTGCGATATAAAGGTGTGCACCGGACAACAACAAAAAAAAAGTCGTTCATTATCAGAATTCGAATACGACGCTGCCTGATTCCTCAGAATTTCGCTGAAGCAATGGCACACGTTGCTCCTCAGAGCAGTCAGACCACTAAACATGGACTAACAACGGTAATAAATTGGGGCGTGTGGTGTGCCCTCCAGCCTGTTTATTTTCTGTCAGCTGATAGTGCGTAGATGGCACGGCATGATTTGTGGAGCTCTCTCCCCAGCCTCCAGACCACCGTCTCCCATCCCCCAGTCCATCCTCTCCCAGCCTCCAGACCGCCATCTCCCATCCCCCAGGCAGACCGCCGTCTCCCATCCCCCAGGCCATCTTCTCCCAGCCTCCAGACCGCCGTTTCCCATCCTCCAGTCCAACCTCTCCCAGCCTCCAGACCGCCGTCTCCCATCCTCCAGTCCATCCTCTTCCAGCCTCCAGACCGCCATCTCCCATGCTCCAGTCCATTCCCTCCCAGCCTCCAGACCGCCGTCTCCCATCCCCCAGGCCATCTTCCCCCAGCCTCCAGACCGCCGTCTCCCAGCCTCCAGACCGCCGTCTCCCATCCTCCAGTCCATCCTCTACCAGCCTCCAGACCGCCGTCTCCCATCCTCCAGTCCATCCTCTACCAGCCTCCAGACCGCCGTCTCCCATCCTCCAGTCCATCCTCTCCCAGCCTCGAGACCGCCGTCTCCCATCCTCCAGTCCATCCCCTCCCAGTCTCCAGACCGCCGTCTCCCATCCTCCAGTCCATACTCTCCCAGCTTCCAGACCGCCCTATCACAGCCTCCAAACCGCCGTCTCACACCCTCCGGGCCGCCCTCCCCTAGCTTCCGGGCAGCCCTACTCCAGACTCCAGGCCACCCTCTGCTAGCTTGGAAGACGGTCGCTCTCTCCAGTCCGACCCTCTTCCAGGCAGTCCTCTTCGAGTGAACATGTCCCAAAATAACGGCCGCAGTTCCCGGCACCTGTAGCGCCCAAATCGAATAGCCTGACATGTATGCTGCCATTACTGACGGTGGTACTGATAAATGGCTGCCGAGCATGACTGCTCCAAGTCGATTCGTGCACTGCAGCTGCCTCAGACCTAACGCAGCCTAACGGAATAGGCAATGCGCACTGATGTCCCCGGAGACCACGGCACCACCGTTCATTGTTCACAGCAGGTCAGCGTGCATTGGAAATAGTCCTAATTCGACTATCGCTTCCCATGTCATGTGTCATAATTGAGAAGGCATCAGCCAAGCCGCAAAAAGTGTGTCAACAAATGCATTTTTTCACGTTTCTGATACAATGAACAAAGCATTGTGAGCCCAATGATATATTGCGGAAAAAGAGTGGAAATGTATATTACTACACGGTGTTGGGAAAGGAATTTTGCTGTCGAGTTCTATCAAAAAAATGAACACTGCACGAGATCGAAGGTCAAGTGCAAATTACTATTTTTAGAACAAAACGACAAAAATCCCTTCTCCAGCACAAGCTTATTGATATATTTTCTCATACCACCAAAATAGCATTACGTGTTAAATGGCCGATTCTAGGATGCGGAATAAGAATGTGGAAAAACGTTATTCTGCACTCTCGTTCGACATCCTTCAGTAAGGCGCTTCAATTATATTACGTATTTAATTATATTTCGCAATATCCCATTCATTCCTGCATGCTATTTGTATAGTTCATGCTTTTTAACTCAGCCTAAAGCAGTACAGTGATAAGTCGATTATGTATTCCATACTTTGAAGTTAAGCAAGACAGTATGAGAAATACCTTACTAAACTTGTGCTGGAGAAAGAATGTTTCCGTCTCGTTATAAAAAGCAACAAACTTAGCGCACGGCCTTCGTTCTCATGCAGTGCTTTTATACCTTTGCATAACAATTCCTTTCTCAACACCGCTTAGTAGTGTGTGCTGCCATACAATGCAATATCAGCATATGGGAGGAGTCGTGTAATATGTCATAAACGTACGACAAACCAGTATATTTCCAGTCCTGTAGCCAGAGACGTGACCAGCAACGCAACCCAGTGAATTTAAGGCTAATTATTCCCCCTCCACATAAGGTCGATTTTTTTTCTTTGCCACTGAGAGTCGCGCGGCACCAGTAATCGACGTCTCATTTAACATTGGATTGTCCCCTTGAGATTATCCTGGCTGCAGCCCTGGATGCGACGAGGATTTGTATGAAGGATGTTCGAGGAAACGTGGCTAGGTGATGTGGAATTCAGCACCCACCTAGTGAAACACAACTCACGCGAATTGTGTTGGAAAGTTAACTTTCACAATGACAATAATGTCAGAATCACAAGTTCTTCAGCACCTCTACGTCAATGTCATTGAATAGAAATGATGATCGTGAATCTGCGTGAATCTGAGTGTGAATATGCGGTAAAGAAAAACAGGGCAGTCAGAAGACGCTAAGCCGGAGTGATAATTATGCATACGAATCATGCATAAATAAATATTAAGAAGGTACCAACGCACACTGAGCTTTGGCTAGCATCAATTAGATCGCCGTTTGTTGGCGGCGACAACTGTAAGAAATATCTCTATATCCGGAAAAGAGAAGTATTTATGCCAGCCAAAGCACAGTCTGCGTTGGTACCTTTTTAATATTTATTGATGCATGATTCGTATGCATAATTATCACTCTGGCTTAGCGTCCTCAGACTGACCCGCTTTTCCCTGCCACTAACACGCAGATTCACGATCATCATTTCCAGTCTATGCATTGACGTAGAGGCGCTGAAGTGTTTAATATTTTGACATTGTCATTGGGAAAGTTAACTTTCCAATGCAATTCGTGCGAGTTGTGTTTCACTCGCACACTGTGCTTCACACACACACACACTGTGCCTTACAGTGTACACTGTACCAACTGCACTGCACTGCACTGCACTGCGCACTGTACACTGTACAATGTACCAACGCACACTGTGCTTTGGCTGGCATCAATTAGATCGCAGTTTGTTGGCGGCGACAACTGTAAGCAATATCTCTATATCCGGAAACGAGAAGTATTTACCATTTACTTTCTGCCCCATGGGTGGGATAAAATGGAGGAATGCGTGGGGAATTATGAGTGACGTATTTAGCTCCCATGGTAATGTGAGGGGTGCTCAATTGGTACAATTTCTTTTTCATTCCGAAGCACAGCGATTTAAAGCAAACACATATATATATATATATATATATATATATATATGCACATGTATTTTTTTCAGGGAAGCTAGGGAAACTGCTGGAAGCACTGATCAGTCGATATTTCTACATTCTGTGTAGGTACCTCCGCCGAGTACTGCTTGAAATTGCGTAGCATCCCGCCGATGCTACGCAATCTCAAGCAGTACTCAGCGGAGGTACCTACACAGAATGTAGAAATATCGACCGATCAGTGCTTCCAGCGGTTTCCCTAACTTCCTTGCTGCATTTCCCAACTGATTAACAATGGTACAAGGGTAGTACACCACAGCAACCAATATAGAAACTACTTTGATGAGGAACAAGTTTCACTCCAGGGAAATTTAGAAGTTTAGTCTTCACCACCATCTCTCCTCCAGCATCTCCGCTAAGACCAATTCCGACTGCACACAGACAAAGACCACGGAAAGCGCGTCGGAGCGAAGTCGATAAGGACGATTTTCTGGGAGCTGCAGTGTCATTTTGAGCTCTGGTGCCACTGTGGGCTCAGGTCATCGGCACCGACGAAGATGGAACCGGGAGCATGGATGTTTATGGGAGTCGTAATTTACAAAGACGAGCATTTCACTGGGCCTTCCTTTGTGTGCAAGAAAATGGTGAGCAGGAATTTAGATCAACATTCAGCGGCAAGGGAAGCACCTGCGCTCGGCGAACTACGCGGGAAAGGGAATTTCAGGAATTTATGCGGTACTGGAGAATGATACGCAAATGAAAAAAGCTCCGTTCACTATGCAGCGCACGGACTCATGTAGCGAAGTTGTTCTCCAGTTGAAAGCCCCAGAACTTCTTGTGGCTTGAGTGGTAGTCTGGGGAAACTTAGTCTGGATCGTGGATACTTGGTTAAAAAGAATTGTTGCCAACTGGCCTCTAGTAACTGAACTTTCGAATGGCAAATGGCGGAAGGCGGGCGCTTGCCCGGCTTGCCACGTGAGTTCAGTGACAGCTCAGAGCAGCGTGACAGTCCACCCTCGTCGACAACTCCACAGCGACTCCTTAGCGCTGGGGGCCTCCACACATCACTGACCGGCGGCCGTACCACATGGCCCGCCACACTCAGCAGAAGTCACAGTGGACGGTCGGCCGGCCATCGGCACAAAGACGCTGCCTAAGCGGCTTAGTGCGCCGTACCAGCTACTACGATGTGGCGGGACAGCGGCTGGCAAGTTGAAACACATATAGCTATGACTTGGCTACCTAATTTGACACCGAAAGTACAGCTAGAAGCTAACTTCATTGCAACGCATTGCCAAAGCTGCCAATTAGTCAAAGCTACCAGTATGCTGAGGGAGCAGGATGCCATGCGATGTGCAGGCTGCATGTACAGTAGGGTGCCAATAGCGCATATGGTTAAGTTTAAAACTTGATATTTTTTAACGGCCCTTGGTGGGATACTGTGCAGTAATGAGAAAACCTCTCATGCAAAATTTGAAGCGAATCGGTTTATATTTAGAGGTGGCGCAAGTGAATTGAAACCTGTACTATGTGGCTTCCCCCTCGCGAATGACATAAACCGAAGTCTGAAAGGCTAGGGTTCTAAATCACCAATTTTTTCCCTCAGAATGGCTCGTTCACGCGCAGCTACGACTGTTTGGCTGGTGGGGCAGCCAAACCGCGACCCCATCCTCGGAGCCAAACTCCCCTCACGTGGCGACGTGCTCAAGCGGGTTTTCTACTTCCACAACGTGGGAAAGAAAACCGTCGCCACCAGCGCCGCGGCCACTGTCCAAGAGGTGCTAAGGTTCTGGGAGACCGCGAGGATCCCAACGATGACGGCAAAAAGCGCCGTTCGCAAGGTGGAGGTCTTGTTGACGGACTGGAAGGCGCTCGTGAAGAGCAAGGGAAGAGCGACGAACAAGACGAAGGAGGAAGAGTTTCAAGAGGCCCTCTGCGACCTCTTCGACGTCGCCCACGCCGACGCGATGACCCTGATGCCGATCCCGGCTGATCGCGAGTTCCTAGCGGCGCAACGCGAGAAGGGTCGCCGAGGGATCATGCAGGGAGCTGATAAGGTGCTGGAGCGCCGAGTTCAGCGGCGGGAGATGACAGTGGCGGCAGAGAAGCGATCACGAGAAGCCTCGACGTCGCAGCTGGACGAACGCGCGGTGCTCGCGTCCTCCTCCTCCTCGATTGAGTCCAGTCCGGAACGCGGCGGGGCGGCTGCTACCGCTGAGCCGACTGGTGCAAGCCCTTCGAAGCGACGAGCGCGGGGGTCACAGGTCGTGCTCTCCCAGGAGTTAGCGAGCGCCCTCGACCGGACTGGCGTGAGCGACCGCAAAGCGCTCCGCATCGTCGCGGCGACCGCCAGTAGCCTCGGCCACGATCCTCAGGAGCTGATCCTGAATGCCGAGAGCATCCGGCAGGCTCGCGCCGGCTACCGGTCCCAACTGGCCGCGGAAGTCAGGACAACCTTCGCCCCTGACACGCCTCTTACCGTTCACGGGGGCGGGAGGATCCTGCCGGATTGCGACGGTACGCGGGTGGATCGGCTGGCTATCCTCGTCTTCGGCGACGGCGTCCAGAAGCTCATCGGCGTTCCCAAGCTGGCAAGTGGGACTGGAGAGGCGACGGCGAGCGCCGTGGCTGAAGCGTTCGAAGACTGGGGGCTCGCAGAGCGTGTGGTGGCTATGTCGTTCGATACGACCGCCGCCAACACTGGAGCCCTCGCCGGTGCCTGCACCCTGCTGGAGCAGAAGCTTGGTCGGCGTCTGCTAAGCCTCGCCTGCCGGCACCATGTACACGAGCTGGTGCTGGAGAAGGCGTTCTCTATCTGCATGGGGCCGTCGTCGGGTCCTGACATCGGCGTCTTCAACCGATTCAAGGAACGGTGGGCTTTCATCGACCAGAGCCAGCCGAAGCCGCCAACGCCCGACGAGCTGCCGCCCACCCTCCTGAACAAGCGGGACACACTTCTGCAGGAGTGGGCCGCGCTGTTCAACACCAGCTACCCGCGGGACGACTACAAGGAGATGCTGGAGCTCTTCATCGTCCTGCTGGGTGGCGAGGGCGACGTCCCGAAGGTGAAGTTCCGGCGACCGGGCGCCATGCACCGCGCGCGCTGGATGGCGCGTGCCATCTACGCTGCGAAGATTACGCTGTTCGCCGCCCAACTGGGGGAGCTCTGCTCGCCGCGCGAGCTGTCCAGCCTCCGCCGGTTCACCTTCTTCGTCGCTGAGGTATACGTGACCCGCTGGTTCGAGGCGCCCGTGGCCGCCTTCGCGCCGGCGAATGACTTGAAACTGACCGCCGACCTCCGCGACTTCCACGACGCTGAGATCGGCAAGGCGTGCGTGAAGACCTTCTCCCGGCACTTCTGGTACCTGAGCGAGCCACTGGTCGCCATGGCTCTCTTCGACCACCGCTTGCCAACCGCCGATAAGAAGGCGCCGGCGGAAGCGATGCAGCGGGAAGAAGGATCAGAGGAACCGCCGAAGCGCATCACCGTCTCCGACGCCCGCCTCGCCTCGTCCACGCTAGCGTCGTTCGGAAGCCAGGCGTCCGGCGCCCTCCTCGACGCCGTCGGAGCGGAGAGGGCGTTCCTCTCGAAGGAGACGGAGGAGTGGCCGAGTGACACGGGGTTCGTCGCGGCGTCTCGGCGCGTCACGAGCCTACACGTCACCAACGACACGGCGGAGCTAGGGGTGGCGCTGATCCAGTCCTTCAACCTCAGCCTGACGAAGAACGAGGATCAGCGCCAATTCCTCTTGCAGGTCGTCGAGAGGCACGGTCGACAACAGCCAGGAACATCGAAGGCTTCCCTTCCCCGGCCAAGCGGAAGACAATGAGTGGCTTGGGCAACCATGATACCCCCAGCCCCTAGAGGGGCTAATACTCGCTTTGAAGAGCGAGGGGGACCAGCAGCCCGGCTGGAGGAAGGGGAGGTCTCAAAAGGCTTCAATATTGCCAACAAACACCCCAGAGACGATGCCCTTCCTTATAGTCCTTATCGGAGCCTATAGGGGGAACAATCAATCGACTTGCGCCACCTCTAAATATACTTCGATTGCGCTCAAATTTTACACACGTTGTTTTCTCACCACCCCACAGTATTCCACTAAGGGCCGTAAAAAAAATCCAACTTTCGTGTTTTATTGGCACCCTAATGTACAGCCTACATATTGAGCAAGCGACAGTGCATATCAGGGACGATGGGAGGGAGAGCATGGTGAACAAACGCATGGTGGCTTATTTAATATCCGAACATATCGCGATGGGTTCTCTTTTCGCGGTGAAGATATTTCGTTTTTTTAAGCTGGAAATATGGCAGTCCAATAACGAAACTTCTATCAATAGTAAGACTTGGAAATGTTTAGGCACACAAAACGATAGTGTTTGGCCTTATCGACAGCCAATTACAACCCAGTTCGGCCAGTTCTAGCTTGCGATCCATTTTCACAAGTCATAGCACGATATTCTTCTTCGTTATGCTCTGCAGCTTGGCTAATATGATTGGATCCCCAATCACCCAATTTCCATGTTGGCCATCATCTTACGAATTGTCTGTTGTGCCTAAAGTGCACGTAAGCGCTCCTGTGTATCCTCATCGCCTATGCGATCTAAACATGTATGCACAGAAATGCAGTATGAAGCCAAAAATATATTAAGTTGTAGAACTGGATATGATTAAGAAGTTCTCGTACGCTGAAGAACATTACGAGTTCAATTTTGTTCCCGTGTGTCGAGCTCACGTTCCAACCTACAACTGCACCAAGTTTAATAGCCCATGCCTTCACATTCCACACTGCATGAACAGGTTTAAACTTTACATGCGTTCAGAAATGCACTTACAACATCGACTTGGAAATCTGCTTTGCCACCGTCATGGTGCACTTTCCCCCTCGTCCAAACTGAAATACCATGCCTGATAATGGCGTTTGAACGCAATCGGAGAGTTAACAGATGTGGAACTTGACACCGGAAGGTGTGTAGCTAGACCACCGCCGTCGCTGCTGGAGGCCAGATTCAGTTGCACTTCCGCTCCCGAATCGCAACAAGGTAGCATAACAAACTGTTCCTATTATGTTCTTCCCTTCTCTAAGCTCTAAGCTTCTGATTTTGGTTTGAAAATATTCATTTCCGACAGCAGATGCGAAAAGGGTTTGAAGTACTCTCCCCACTAAACAAAATAAGATTGCAAGAATTATGGAATGGGCTGCTGGCGTGCATCCCAACCAGACTGGTGATGTTCCACTACTGACTCGTGCTAATGAATGTTATGCCAGAAGAAGAAAAAAAAAACGGCAAAAAAGAGCATGGAATTAAGCGAGTTCTCCTTCATCTTCTCATCAAACAGATAATTCAAAATCGCATTATGCTTTAATTCTAATTGAATGTTACTATATGGCACATCAAAAATCAATTCGAAAATGGAAATAATTGTTTTCCTCGACGTAAACATCGAACTATACTGGTCATGTCTTGGTGTGTAATCGTTCTGTGATGCACAATTTTCATGCGAAGTTTCGGACTGTTGTGAGGATGTGCCGTGCACGAACATTTATATATGACTAAAATATAATGCCCCTGTGGCTAGGTTTCATTCAGGGAATCAAGGAGAGGTCATTCTAATGCCACACTTTGTTTTTCCACTATAATCATGCACTTTTCTGGACCACTCCAACACATGCAACTTAAAGAGAACAATTTAATCAGATGATATGATGAGAATCAATGATGATTGACCTCCCTATTTCCATGGGCTCCGTGCGTCTTTCAACAGCTGAGCGATATATCTACATGGACTACAGCGAACTACATGCAGTTCCACAGGGAGAGGCTAAGTGCCACAACATGATCGATAAGCGGACCCGATATTACACCACCTTCGACCATACCGATGCAAATAAAATACTATTTTGCATCATGCAATATGACTTATTATACAGATGCGCGTGCGAACGTATGTATACAAGTATCACTACTTGCACTCCTACAGGAGTAAGCGATTTTTGGCTCCTTGAAATGTGCGTGCCTTGTGGAAGCTAGGCGAACATCGCATTCAGGGTCCGAAACGAAATAGAATGAATACAGGAGCAGAACGTGCGATATATTCACGCTTACTTTCGAGCTTGAATATTACAACTGACCAGCAGCCGTCGAAGTCTGGCTGTAGCCGCAAACAACCAGACGACGACAGCCAACATAGCCAACCAGAAGCCATCCTCCCAAGCAGATAGTCCGTACTTTTAACTGTGCTGCTCCAAGAAAATGGGTAAGAAGAAGGGCTGGAGATCTCTCACGAAGCCGGGGGGTCCAAGTCCATATTTGCATGGCATATTTTCAGATTGTGATATGGAAAATGGCAAATTAATGTTAGCAGGGTACCAAGCCAGGTGGGAGTCAACCAAGGCTATAGAACACCAGGTAGAACGCTCCGCTTCCCAAAAAGGGAGACGCTTGAGAGGACCATCAATTCTATAAACTTGAGCCGACCAATCAGCGTTTGACGACCTCCGCCGATCGTGGCAATAGTAAAGGCTGTAGGGAAAAATTTGTGGAAGCTACTATTCATGTTATTCCATTTTTTCGTGCTAATTTTCTACAAAGACATTCTTGCTACTTTAATCTTGATCTTTAATACTACTTTATCACAATGTCACCACTGACAGGGAAACAAATTTGGTATGTGTGTGAATGTCACCGGTTTCGCCGCATTAAAGACAAAATTTGTTTGTTTACCATTGTCACGACCGATGGAGGTCGTCAAACGCTGATTGGTCGGCTCAAGCGTCTCCCTTTTTTTTATTGGACTACAACGCTGGAGCGCACCCCCCTGGAGTCAACCACCCCCTGATCCACCCGGGATTTCTAGTCATGACAAGGATGCTTTTAGATGTCATGCAATATTCTTTATTGAAATAAAAGTAATAAATTAAATACCGAGATTTGGTAGTCAGTCAATGCACAGTCAACATGTCATGACTACCCAAGGCCTATCGAGTCAGGTTAGACAATAACATCAGCTGTTGGGGTGTCGTTTAGCTACATATATGACGCGTGTGACGGTTGTGATCGATATCAGTTTTTTATATGTGTGCGCACCAATTGAATCAATTACAGTGCAACATTTTGGTGACAATAGCTAAATAGTTTTCACTAAAGCGCTTTAGAAAGCCATCAATCAATCGGTGAGTTTACTTCAGGCAAATTCAACGGTTGAAAATTATATAGGGCGCACGTGCTGCCACGCCAGCCAAGCTCCCGTGGGAGGGGCTTGATATGTGAATATAAATACAGCTGCGCTGTATGGAGTTGCGTTTCACGAAAGCTATTATTTCTATTGTCACAACAATTCTGCACTGTTATTGGTGATCTTGGCGTGCGCACATATAAAAAGTGATGTAGATCACAATCACCACATGCGTCATATATGTAGCTAAACGACACCTCAGCAGCTGATTGCTATTGCCCAGGGCTGATGACTACCAAACGCACGTAAGTGGTACGTGACATCATGTCAAGGGCATATGACAACGATTGGAGCACTGTCGCAATCATTCACACCTAAGCTCGTGTTCGGGTGCTTTTACGTACGGGCATGCCGCCGTATGACTCGGCTGTCACCTGTCCACCGTCATCCTCGACTGTCACCAGGTGTTTGGGCGGGCCAGGTGCCCGATTGTCAAATGTCCGATCGCGGCCAACCTCAATCACCACTGCTGTTAGCATTGCTGTGAAGAACGGTCACCTCGTGCATCTTGACCAGCGGCATTTGTCTCATTCTGGTGCATTCCTTTCTCGTTCACTCGTAAAGCATTTGTTGACCCACTTAAAAGCGTAGCATGCAGCGCATACGTCAATTCGACGCCTTAATCTTCCCAAGCCTGTATCTCCATCTCAAGACTTCAAATTCGTACGCACCCCACCCCAATTCGTACTTCTTTGTAAGGAACAATCTAGATGAAAACCGTCCCTACAAATCTCACCATTTACAGTACATGCGTAGTTAATTGAAAAGGTTGAGCAATTGCAGACGTCGTGGCAAGATTGCCAGTGGACGCCGTTTTATATTTTACCGAGGAAGGTTTTACTTTATCACAGAGGAAGAAATTGTCCTTTGCAAGATTGGTGGAATTTTCATTGGACGTTATTCAGTGACATCTTCATCAGGCTCGCTTAATAGGCAGCTGCATACATGGATTGGAATCGGTGTGCGATAACAAACGCAGTTGGTCGCCGAGCCGTGGCGTATTTATGAATCTCACAACCAACCGCAACCAGCAAGCCATGAAATGATCGTGGCCCCCCGAGACCCGTCGCTCCCCATCTACAAAATTGTGCTTTCCCGCAATAAAGGTAAGTCACCAGTAGTGACAAATGCATCTAATATAGCGCTGGAAATCACTAGCCGTATTATTACGCATACGGTTATTACATGCGACAGTGTCATATTACAGACCGGTAGCGAATATTGTCCAATGAAAAGTGAAATGGCTGGCGTCATAGTTCAGTGGGCGAAGACCAGACACACAGTCAGATAGTGAATGCGACGTGATAAATTTGCTGTTGCGCAACATCGTGCATTTATTCGATATTTTTACTTTTGTTGTGCAGCCTGATACTTAATGTCCTACCCATCGTAGGACTCGGTTGGTAGGTGGATATTAAGAAATGGATCCCACGAGGCATTGGGATGTTCGGAGGAGGATTTCTACCACCATATTGTCGCAACTCCTAAGACATTAGAGCTAAAGATCCAGCACCAGGGCCTCGTGGGCAGGAGCGCCGCTCGCAATAAATCCAGTAGGAAAAACAACTTGAAAAGGGAATTAGCATCCCGCTGATAGCAACTCTGATGGGAGCATAAGTTTAGGGATGATTGTGACCATAAGCTTAGGAATGAATGTGACCATAAGTTTGGGGATGAATGTGACTTGGCGTGAGGCGCGACAGCGGACGCAATAGCGGCGGCATGTGTCCGTACTTGTGGCGTTACTGGCCGACGGACGAGACTGCCCAGGTGTGCAACTTGACCACCGCTGTCGCTGCCGGAGGCCGGATTCAGTAGCACTTCCGCTACCGAATCGCAACAATGTACCAGAAAAAACTGTTTTCAATTCTGCTCTTCCCTTGTGCAAAAAAAAATCCTCGTGGTGGGGTGACCGAGTGGTTAGAGTTAGAGTTAGAGAATTCTGGATAAGAAGGCCCCGGGTTCAACACTCGTACCATTCGCAACACTTCCCAATCCCGCGGCGCACCGGCGAAACAGTGTGGGCGGCGCCATTTGCCGTCGCCGTCCATAAGGGGTGTCGTGAACCACCCAATAACGGAGAAATTCCGTAGTCACATCATGGATGATGTACGCCTGGATTGGAAACTCCGCGTCGGCGCCTTTCATCTGCGCGTATCAGTAGTATCAACCTGCCACCTAGCGGAGGGTAAGTAAAAACACGGAAACGCGGCCAGTTTTAGGCCGTGCACCTGTGTGAGTTCGGGGTACGCATTTCGTATTAGCATTTTTTCAATTGATTCAGACATCCCAGGAAGATTGCATCAGCCCTACACGATACATAATTGATCAAGGAACCTTACCGTTCTTTCCTTATTGATTGATTATGGTCCGTTCCGAGGTTGTCGTGGTGCGAAGTGAAGACATCTGTGAGAGGGAGCCCATCTCGTCGAAAGGGTCAGCCCACCGATGTTGATTTCTTAAAATAATCGGAGGGGGCAAAGTACATGAAGGCAATAGGCAGACCAAAATGAATTGGAGGGGAGGGGGCACATTCCATAGCCCGATCATTTTAAGAAATCAACATCGGTGGGCCGACCCTTTCAGCGAAATGGGCTCCCTCTCACAGATGCCTTCACATCGCATCACGACAAATTCGGAACGGAGCGTAATAAATCAATAAGGAAAGAGCGGTAAGGTTCCTTGATCAATTCTGTATCATGAAAAGGCAGATGCAATCCTCCTGGGGTGGCTGAATCAATTGGACAAAAAATGCCAATACGAAATGCGTACCCTGAACTCCCATAGGCGCACGGCCTAAAACTGGCCGCGTTTCCGTGTTTTTACTTACCCTCCGCTAGGTGACAGGTTAGTGCCGCTGATACGCAAACAGCTGTTGGTTTCCAATCCAGGCATACATCATCCATGGTCACACTTTACTGCTGGGTACTAATACTAAAGGGTACAACGGAATATAGTAGGTTTTCTAGTTCCAGCCCTAGTGACGTAGGCAGGAATATGCGAGATTTCTGGTAGAATCTACCAGGATTGTGGTATATACGATGACGTCACGTAAACATTCCAAATACGCTTTAAAACCTGGCTAAGATTCATCTGTGGCGCAGCGAAGACATCCGAGTTTTGTTGTGGTTGGGCATACGGTGTTTCTGATTGTTGGCATGGGAAATTGAAATATGAGGCTGATGAATATTCTTTGGTTGGTTCTTTGGATTCCTAGGTTATTGAACATTCTCTTAAGTTTGGTGCAGAATTTCCTCAATTCATAGGATACAACAACCCTCAACCTGTTATCGTTCATAACGCTTAAAATTTCACGAATTGAACTTGAAACCATGGCTGGATTTGCAAAATATGAGCCTAGGCTTACCGGTAAATTTATGCTTTAATGTGTTTATCCTTGGAATTTATAATTCCAATGCAATGTTTATAGAGGTGACTAAGATGATGGGATCACTCATTTTCTGTGCCAATGCTCACTTTCAGGTTGTGAGCAAAATAACACCAAAAATAGGCTTTCATTTAGGTAGCATAGCATACAAATAATGTTTGAAAATGCAGCATAACCTAACCTAGCCTATCCTAACCTGTTGATGGAAATATCCTCATCTCCAACTATGATGCTTTTGTCAACTCAATTTGCTTCCAAATTACCATGCATAATTAATGCCATTTTCTTAACAGAGTGCATATGCATTGGAGCATTCTTTCTGCATGGTCACATCCTAAACGGTAAATCTTAGTAACTTGAGGTGCACTGTGTGCATCAGCTGGTTCACAGAGACCCATGATCCCTAATGGAAAAGGCACACTGAGTGCACTTGGGATAAAAATTGGACCAACTGCAGTGCAAAAGATGCTATTAAGAAGAGGATTCGTGGCCATGCATGCCTAAAAAGGTAAATGAAGCACTAAGCCATCTCTTTTTATGACAAGTAAGGTGCATTTTTTTCTAAGATAGCATATTTAATTTCAGGATTTCGTAGGAATACCCGGTAGTAATGTTGGAGATTGGAATTAATTATATGTGTGATCTTCTAGTAATTTAAAATGGTGTGGACGTCTGAAACATGTCTGTGTGTATTCATACCAATATTATAAGATTCAGTGCACTGGATATTCAATTTCAGGTCAATTTCAATTGAAGTTTCATCAGTTCAAGGAGATGGTCACCTTGTGGCTTTACTCCGGGATACACTCATTGTCAGTGCTATTGACAGGCCTTCAAGGCTGGTGCAGGGGAAAAGTCAAGCTTTTTATCCAGATGTCTCCAAATGTTTGCTTGAAAAACAAAAATCCATAGCTTTAAGCTGCAGTGTTTTGAGGTTCTGGGAGGAACTGCTCCTACTGTTCACACCACCTTCCCCTCCCCAACAACAGAAACACCTATATTTCATGGGCTGGATTTTACATTGGAGGTCTAAGCCCCTTTCAGTGATTAAGGCTCAAAGTTCAGATATCCCAGATAGAGTAGCGTGGACAGTGGCGTACCTAGTATTTGCATGTGGGGGCAAACGGATTTCGAGGTGGCTCAAGCAACACTCATACAAATGGTCGCCGGATTTGGACCAGTATTTTTCATAAGTACCCATTATTATTTTATGCTATGATGAGTAGGAACAACTTAATTTGGCGCTGCAAGGTGCCAAACCTATCACCATCGTTCCGAAGTCAGTGGATTTCAACCCTCTCCCTCCTGTTCAAATGCTTCCAAAATGGCCATCTATATATATATATATATATATATATATATATATATATATATATATATATATATATATATATGTATATATATATATTATTTATTATTACACTATGGATTATTGGGTGCAAAATACATGAAATTAATGGGAAGCCCGACATCGATAGGACTATGGTACGCAATGTTAAAAGTCTAAATTATTGGGGGACAGAGCCAACACTGAGAGGGCATTTGCTCCTCAAAATTATATCAAAGAACACCTCTGGTCTAGGCGCATATGAATGAAAAATGAAAACGATCCTGAAAACCAGCTGCACCGCCGGTAGCCTAAATATAATGTTGGCGCCCTTTCCTGGCCGGAGGGGTACCACATTCCCATGGGAGGCATATGCCCTCGGTGCCCCCACCCTTGTTTACGCTCTTGCACCGAGTGGAGAGGAATTATGTTGCAACAGTTATCTCTTACTTGCTCCTACCCCTCCTTCCCAGCCGTGATCTTCAGTTGGCCTGTCTCATCATACTGCTACTACCCGTGGCACCGCGCGATTCCTGCGGCGCTCGACATGAATGCAGTTAGCGCGGATCCAAGCAAAAAATCGTAGTGTTAGGGAAAAATAAGACTCATATTCGCAGACAAGATTCTTCAAGCTTTCAAATAAACCCGATTTTGTCCCTTTTTGACGGTATTTAAGGTCGGAAATGACGTGTGGAAAACAGGGAAGTTTGGCTGGAGCGCCTGCGGGACTGAGCAATTGTCCAGCCCATGTGACGTCACCGGTTGCCAAACGACATTGGAGGGCCCCGCTTTACTGGGCCGGTGTCGTCCCAGCCAGTCGGGCTCGGCCGGCAACAGTTACCAGGCAGCCTGTCGCAGTGTTGGGACCGCACTCTGGCGTCTGACAGAACTCGAGCAGGAGTGGGAGCCAGCCGCAATGTCGACACAGCCGCTCGTTGAGACTCGAGCCACCGAGTCGCGTCCAGCCGCCACGACGCGGCGAAGGGACCTGCACGAGCTCGGCGCGGCCATTAGGAGGCCACGTGCCGGACGGTGCATGTCACCCGAGCGACGTGTGACGGGCCGACACCGGCCGACGAGGCGGAGGGACCTGCACGAGCTCGGCGCGGCCATTAGGAGGCCACGTGCCGGACGGTGCATGTTACCCGAGCGACGTGTGACGGGCAGACACCGGCCGCCGCACCCTGGCCTATCGCATCGCTAATGAGCGCCACTGCAGACCGCTGTGTCGTGGCCGCCCGGCACGACACCGAGGCTCGTCTGACGTGCGTCTGCCGGTCAGCTGTGATCCAAGATTATACCCCCCCCCCCCCTCCTGTCAGTGGCAAGGCTTCCGTTGTCGCACCGGAGTTCATCCAGACCCATAGTCGTTCATTTCCCCCGCCCACCATGGGTGGGGAGTCCTAGCTCTTGTGGTATTGAGCGCCTCCAATGTTCCGTCAAGCTCCAGCAATGCTCCCACAGGTTTGACCATCGGTTTTAATTGGCTGGCGCTCCGGCGCGTTTTCAGTGCGTCAGCTTGAATGCATTGCTCGGCCCGCCTGTCAGTGAATTCCTCAGCCTATTGAAGACGTTTTGGAAGCTATAATCTCCACCTCTGTCAAGCAACCGAGCTATTCTGCCGTCATACAAGTTAAAGGCAGCTGGGTAATAGGTAGATATGCAACACATAGGCTGTAACAGTCACATATCAATCACAAATCATGCTTTGTCAAGTTCAAGTGGAAACATAATGTTGTTCAAGAGCAAGGTCGGGCGCAAACGGCACGAGAACTGGCACTAGCCACTCAGCAGTGCACCACAGAAGTAGTCTTAAGCACACCGGAGCGGTCATATTTGAGAGGGATGTTTTCGTGCATCGATCACTATGACATCGGCCAGAATGAGGTCGGCAGTCTCGAAGTTAAAACAAACACTGCCACCAACTGCCTCGTGCGAAGAAGCTGCAATAGCCTTCCGGGATCAGTGTGATACCTTCGAATCTCCTGGATAAATGAAATGGGTTTAACGAGCAATGCCTTTGAATATGAATGCAATATAAGTAACCTGAAGTGTGGATGTTATATATATATATATATATATATATATATATATATATATATATATATATATATATATATATATACATATACATATATATTCAAATGTTTATGAAGCAGGTTTTCCTTCCAACATTGCTTATTGTAAACGACAGCAGTCTGCATGATTGAGCTTCGTTGGGTCGCTTCGATATTTCATAATATTCGTCGAGCTTCATCGGTGTGCTTGTGCAAAATGGTGCCAAAATTACTCATATAATACTATTGGTCGACATCATAGCAGATGATAACCCTCACATTGCGGGAAGGTGGCCGGTCACTTTGACCCGAGTGTCTATTAGAGCAAAATTATTAGAGCATGTCTATTAGAGCATGAAGTCGGATGCACCCTTCCTAAGGCTATTCTGTGCTAACTCCTGAGCCGTTGACAATATCGCTTTAGAGCTTAAAATACCTTCCATCAATTGATGAGCGCATATTGTGTAAGCAAATTGAGTCTCTTAAGATACCGGAGCTTGGGCTGGTCAGAGTCAGGCGACGACCGGGGTTCATTGCGGCTTTTATAGGTACACTGAAACATTTGTCACTAACAAACCATGCACAATACAGTCAAAAGTGAAAGATGAGTGCCAGAAATACAAAACGTGATCTCAGATTTCGTCACTGGGCTAAATGAAGGCTTAAACTAGGAAAAAGATTCACAGTGAATAACTTTGCAGCTAATTAAAGGGTTCAAAATGTGAAATATATGTGGTGGTAAATTAAGTCATTTAAACGTACTCAACGTTTCATATCAACGTGGTTGGTTCTTGGTTTTTGCGAGAAGTCGGCGATATCTCACGCAGATTGGTCTCGGGCGAAGAGTAGCGGCAGGTGGATCTCGAACCCACGACCTTTCGGTTGGGATACAAGTACCTTGCCACTAGGCTTCTCTCACTGTCACGTCAATATCTGGCCAGGTCACTGGGATACCGGTAAAGTACATCGGTCTCCTTGAGCGCAGCTAAGCCGTGCGATAAGTTGCTTTTATGTCAACATATGTCTTAGAACTCTGGTAGTAAATTACGAGATCCAATTCTAGTTGACACCGTTAGTAGGCTTAGAATGTCAGCAATTCTCGTCTGTATCTCCTAATTTCTCGTCTCAGCAATATCTCGAATGCATCATCTCTCGTCGGTTATGCAGGCTGGTAGGGTGTTTACAGATGGGGTTTGCAGGGGGGAGGGTCGAAAATACCCCAACATTCTCGGTGCTACACCATGCGTTGTCCAGTGGCAAGAAATATCAAGCAAGAAATGAACAGTGGAGTCAAGATTGGTCGAAAACCCGCTATCGACAAAAATCTGCCGCAATCTGTCAAGTTCTTCATCTTGTAACTGCCAAGTGGGACAGTTCTTAATGTTGCGCAAAGTACAGTACCCTGACCACACCCGCCTTGTAAGAATCGATACAGCAATCACCGGTACCATGCATGGACCTGACAAAATTAGTGGGCTTTCTATATACATCTGCCTCAAAAGTGCGACCGAATGTGTCGATCAGTAGGTCGAGGAAAAGAAACCTGCCTGCACTATGGTCAACGGTAAAGCTAAGAGCTGATTTATCTACAAGTTTGCTGGGCAGTGACTATATCATGAGCTGCACCGACGTCTACAATAGTATCATCTACGAAACGGTAGTATAAGTATGGTCTCGAGTTCCCTGACTGCTACACTTCCTACTTAGCACGACACATACACGCTTGGGTGAATAGCACACCGAGTAGGGAACCCATTGCCACCCCGTCAACCTGTGAATAGAGTCTAACTTCTGGACACCTAAATCGAGCCTCTTATATACATGCCCGCAGCATGTGCTCCAAGACTGACTGAGGTAGCTTAGGCGGTGCGAGATGGTGGTACACATAATCGTGGATTATTCATATGGTTTAGCAACCAGTACGTCATCAAAGAGGCTTTCGATGCCTGAGGAAACCAGCGACTCTTGATGTGAACTAGTTTTTAGTATGTAAGCAAACTCCTTGGTACACTGAACTGCATAGTCGGTGAGTAGATGCGGCGAAATTAATGAGCTTAATTTCTTGGAAAGTTGTGCATGTGCAAGTATTTAGGATATTACTTGTCTTATGTCCTCACCAGGCTTGTTTGTCTTAATACTACCGTACAGGTAGCCAGGGCTACTCTCCCGCCACTTTTTGAAAATGTACCCCCGTCTTCCTGCCATGGACAGCATCAATTCATTTATTTACTCGAGTTTTTAGAGCAGGGTAAGGTCTCTACTCATCAGCGGAAGCATGCTTCTGTCGGCGAGAACGCTACGCACTTTCTCAAGATGGTCAACCGCATCTAAGGTTACAAAAATAGAGCTCTTGCCTGCATGCCTGATAACGACATCCTTTATTCGTGCGAAGTTCTTTCACCGCCTACCTCAGAGACGGAGCAAGTATGCGTGCATTGCTTCGATGCCTGCGCTTGGCAGCTAGCAGTTGTTGTTGAATCCCCGAGTCAAATTGTAGCTCTGCAGCGTTTTTAAGTTGCGAATGTCGTCAATAAGAATAGCAATTTCCGCCTTCTTGACTGTGGAATCAACAACAACGACAAACTTTTGGTATAGGTGATTGTTCAACCCCAAATTGAAAACTTCATGTTGCGCCTAAGTTAGTGAAACACTAGACAAGTTGATGAAGCCCGCTGACTTTTCCGGTGGCTTCGCAGGGCTCTGCGTGTTGAGATATGATAACTTCGTTGGCACTTGCGTTTGAGAAAGTTGCACGTGCTTGTTATTCAATCTCCCCAGACATTCGTCAGCTTGTCGCCGTAACTCCGGCAGAATGTTCAAAGCTAATTTAAATAGCATATTAGGCATCCAACTTGCTTCTCAGATCCGATGTAATATGCCACCTTCCTTCGATTTGTTCGGTGGTGTAATCTGCCACCTTCATTCGGCTTGTTCAGTGGTAATCTTCTTTCTAAAAGTTGTCACGGAGCGCTCCTCCTGTACTGATTGATCGTGCAGTCGCACATTCGAATATATAGGAAACAGGTTATCTTTTCAACAATGCTTATTACAAACGACAATAAGGTCTGCATATTTTAGATTTGCATTGGCCGCTTCGATATTTCGGATCATACATTAGACTGCATCGGTATGCTGGCGCGAAATGTTGGCATTCTTACTCATATACTCTTGGTCAACGTGTCAGTCCATGCACTGTCAAAACAATAGGTATTGTAGCTGTAACTGCAATTGTAATAGGTGAGTGATAACTGCGTCTGCTTTATGACTTCCTTTCTTACCAACCAGAGTCCTTTTAGCGCTCTTTTCCTGTCTTCTGAGCCCTTCTAGTGTTTTCCTTGTTGCGTAGGAGCAATATGTCTGCCATGATACCTTCTTCGTTTTCTATGTACGGTCTCGCCAGGAACGGGTACTATTTCTTGGTTGCATCAGGCAATGCAGAAGCATGCGTTCCAACTTTTCTGTGTTGGAACGCAACACAACTTTTTTTTCACGCAACTTTTCTGTGTTCTGTGTCCAACTTTTCTGTGTGTTCCAACTGCTGTTTGGCATGTTGGGCATGCAGTGCTCCCTCCTTGATGTCTATTTCTTCAGTGCAAGCATGTGCGTTGATTCTTGCTCTGAATAGCAGTATGGCTTCTTCCCTGTTGTCAAAGTAGTCAGCTTCTTTGATATCTTCTTTGTGCCTTCGGTATGTCTTTGGGGTCGATTTATGATTCATACCCTATGTTCACTTCTTCTTATTCTGTTCATTTATCACCTTCTTCATGCCAGATTTGTTCCCCTTGCTCATCTTTTGAAGGCTAAGATTTGTCTATTTTAGGCATGATTTTAGCTCGTGGATCCAGGGGGCTTGTTTCGGTCTGGTACTGCTCGTAAGTATTACTTCAGACTGTTAAGGCTGCATTACTACTTACTGTCATCATCCAAGAAGTGCTTAACATATAGTACTTTGGTTTTGATGTCTGGATATGCTTGGGGATGCACCTAGCTCTCCTCTAAGGCTCTCTACAGCTATCTGAGTTGGTACTTGAAGGATTGATCTGAAAACCTTATTGTCGTTTTTGTGTTGTAATTGTTTTAAGTCGCTTTTGGTGAAGTGCATGATTTCAAGGTCATACATAAATGCTGGCATGGCTAGAACCTTCCAGTAAGTTTTCCCTGCCATCATTCTTTGCCTGTATCTCGCTACAAGTGAGTGCAGAACATTTTCCGGTTTTATAGGGTTTTTTTTCGCAGTGATTCCTTTTTGTGCACTTCTTGGTAGTTTTTCTTGTTTGTGGCTGTTATTCCCAGATAGTATGTTTTTGCTTTTGTAGCATGCTTGCATCACTATTCATTACATCTTTTTACAGCGCCACACACGATGAGGTCAAATTACAATGTTCAATCAGGAAAAGAAGTCCGTCATATTTCGTGACGCTCCCACTGTTACACCATCATTTAAAACGAACATACCTATGTATACAATACATACCGATGATAATACTATGCTATTCACGAACACAGTTGACCGCCTCCTACAAGCCTTACCCTACGATCACGTGTGTCGTAGTTACGCGTTTCTGAGGCAGGCGGCCAAAGAACTACGTGCAAATGGAGATATCGTTGTTAGATGTGCAGACGAGAGCTCTGTTTTTTTTTTGTGATTTATCAGATGCTTAACTATCTCGAGAAAGTGTGCAACGTCCACGCTGACAGAAGTAAGCTTCAACAGAATTGTAGAGACCCCACCCTTGCCTTAGAAGCTCCAGGAAGCAACTTAAGTGACGCCGCAAACGCGCAGATCGACGGTGTCCATTTTTCAGAATGTTGTGAGAGAGTGTAGCCCAAGTTACCTGTACAGTAATGTTAGGACACATAAGCCTGATGAGCCCATAAGGCACATGGCACATGATGAGCCCCTATATGCCAACTTGCCAAGCAAGTACGCGCATTAATATCGCCGTAACCCACCAACTATACAGTCTAGTGTACATATAACGGAGGTCGGTTGGTTATGTGGGCTTAGGGGCGCATCGACTGCTAACATACTAAAAGATAGGCGACCTAAGGGTCGCCGGCTTCCTTAAACGTCGAGAGTCACTTTGCTCAGTCAGTCTTGGAGCACATGCCGGCAACATGTACATCAGAGTCTCCATTTAGGTGTCCAGAAGGAACATGTGTTTACAAGTTGCCGGGGTGACAATGGGTTCCCCAATGGGCGTGCTATTCTCCCAAGCGTACATGTGTCCTGTTAAGTAGTTAAGTCGTGTCATATTGTCACGTTGAGCAGAACGTGTCGCAGTCAGGAAACTCTAGGTCAGCCTTATACTCCCGTTTCGTTGATGCTATTATTGTAGACGTCGGTAGAGCTCATGCTGTAGTCATTGCGTAGCGCACTTTTAGGGCTTGGACTTACCGTTGAGCATAGTGTAGACAAGCTATATGTCCTCGACGTACTGATCAACAGATCCGGTCGCACTTTTGAGGCAGATGTATATAGAAAGCCCACTAATTTTGGTGAATGATTGGTGTCGGGATTGCACCGATTCCTACAAGGCGGATGCATAAACATAAAGGTCAGGGTATGTGCTTGACACGCCATCAAGAACGGTTCCGCATGGCAGTTACAAGATCGAGAGCTTGACAGAGTGCGACAGATTTCGGTCGATAGCGGGTACTCGAATATTGATTTTGACTCCGCTGTTCATTCTATGCTTTGCAATTATTTTCACGGGACGACGCACGGCGTAGCACTGGCAACATTGAGGTGCTTTCCAACAACACCCTCAAGTCAGCCTGGAAAACCTCCGACGGGAAAATTGTGCAAGACATAGATTACAGAAATTGTAAACCCATCAATCGGGACAAAAAGAAACTACGACTGGTTATTTACTACGAAGTTCCTAAGACCTCCCTCGTCGTGGAGCCAATTTATTGCAAGGCCCATCTACGCTCAAGCAGACCAATCTAGTTTACCGGTTCCAATGCAAATCCCGAGACTGTGCGACCCGACATCCCTATTCCATCGGAGTGAAAAACAACGACGCTGAGAGGGCGGCTAGCGATGCACTTGAGAGAGGGCGCTCCCAAGGCACACCTGCAACAGCACCACGGCATCACTCTCACCAGACACCTGTTCACAGAGAACACCGCCATACTGGGACGGTCTCATGACCAGAAGACTGTCCACGCTGGAGACTGTATTCATGCGGGACATGATCATCCATAATCAACATCCACAGCAAGCAATTCACACAGACAATCTACAACAGACACATGGCTGTTGGGAAAGACGTGTGCATATCAATATATATATATATATATATATATATATATATATATATATATATATATATATATATATATATATATATATATATATATATATATATATATATATATATATGTAGTGTGTGTGTGTGTATGTGTGTGGTGTGTGTGTATATATGTGTGTGTGTGCGTGCGTGCGTGCGTGCGTGTGCGTTCGTGCGTGCGTGCGTGCGTGCGTGCGTGCGTGCGTGCGTGCGTGCGTGCGTGCGTGCGTGCGTGCGTGCGTGCGTGCGTGCGTGTGTGTGTGTGTGTGTGTGTGTGTGTGTGTTCTATATATGCATTCGATCTCAAACAAGAACGCATTAAGGTGAGATACACATGGAGCTCAGCTCCTTCTCGCTTATTACCCTAATAAGTTTTGTACACACATTACATGCGGATAACAAATTAAGTACGTTGCAGATAAAAAAAATGAATGAACTGCACAGATAAAGCAGTGTAAATTCACCTACGATTTTTGACATCCACAATGTTTGTAAATCTGAGGAAAATACATATTACACCAACTTAGAACATCAAGAATAAACAGCTCTTAGTGAAGACATATTGACGGGCTGACATGTCTAGTCTCACTCGGAGCCGTCGCCCTGCGTCTTTTCCACAGTCGTGTGCTGGAATAGTTCATCACATGATCACAGTTAGTTGACTCGGTAACTTCATACGTTTCTTTCCTCCGATTCGAGAATCCTCTCCTCTCACGTACTATCCATCTAAGAAGCATATTGTCGACCAAGCGTAAGGATCCCATGATGAGTGCCAATATGCTTGAAATGCATATTTCTAATGTATATTTATAATACAAAATGTTTTATTTGCTAGAAAGTGTACTTCGATAAACAGCCGTTATCCATTATCTCCATTGTTGGATTAGGCAGCCCATCATTTTTTTCCCTTTTTAGTTGCATGATGACTTCATTTAGTCATTATGTATTGCCCTACTGACATACATAATATAAAAGTTCGGCCTAGCGTGCAATCCATCTTCAAGTCACTAGCCATCCAACGCTATTTTGTCATGTACACTTCTCAGAAAACATACATTTCCTCCCACATTCCATCATGTAATGCTGGCAGACTTCAGGCCTGACGAATACCATTATAAATACCACGAACGCATTTACACTTACATGCACTATTGAACAGCGCTGCGCTGCACCACACATTCACTCGGCGGTGGCGCGTCGCTCTGTGCACCTGCAGACCACAGCACAAAGTAGCTGGCTCCAGTGAAGTTTTACGAGCATGGAAGCATTTTCCTACAGTACTGATCGTTAGATGCTAAGCCTACCATAAATAATCATCGTATGTCTCCGTGTCAGACTTCAGTCGTCATGAGGATTAAATCGGGTTCGGATTTCAGTCGAGGATTAAATTGAGACACAGACGTCACGATGATTTGACATTTCACGAATAGGGATATCAAGTCCGAGCACGCTTCAACAAATCCTTCGATCACGAAGGGTTAGTGGGAAATGGTAGATACTGGAGCAGAATCAGGATGATTGTGTAGGAAGAGGTTCAGCTTTTTGACAACGGGTACCTCACAGCTTGGTGCAGGGGCATGTCTTTCTCAACATGCTACCTCGGCAGCGCAGTTGGCTAATGGCTGATTCAAGTGTGGAAGGTCCCTGGTGTAAGCCTCCTTCCAAAACCGAGGAAACCGCACGCTTCCGTGGCTGGCTCCTATCCAGGAAATTGGACAAACCGGGGAGAATTCGCCGTGCCGGGGGATTCACGCTGAGCAGCTGACGCCCTCGGTGCCATGGGCTCATGGACAACATCTGTGTTCATTTCGTTTTAATCCGTCAAAGCATGTCGTAAACACAGGCACGTAGGCCCGCCGGTCATCCCGAGAGCATGGGTTCGTATCGAGTCGCCCAGACAGTTTTCTGTTCGCGAGCCCCTGAGGACTGGGACAGCCACTGCTTGTGCGGAAACCGTGTACCGAAGAGCCGCGGTGGGAAACCGGACAGCTGGTGAGAGGTCCGGCCGGGTTGCCGACCATTGAAACCTCACCCGTGCGGGACATCATGTCACATAGCATCACACCACAGCGTGCTGAGTACTTTTGGTGTTACCACGAAGAGTTTCGGAAATTCAACCGTAAATCGACGGCGATGCATGCCAAAGGTGGGTTCAAAGCTGAATTAGTGAAAAACATTCTGCATCTCAAAGTGCTGAAGGTTAACGGGGACTGCTTAGTAGACATTGTCACCAAAGCAATGTTTGTCCGGAGTCGTTCTCGTGTGTGTCTACCGAAAATGGTGTGAGCGATACGTGAATCAGAATTTGCGACTCCGACATCGCTTTCGCCGGCCATTTAACATGTGGCCAGCGGACCACGTGCACCACAACACGAATATACTTCGACAACACGGATATGCTTGGGAGCCTCCACTCATCGTGTGGCAGCAATAGACGCAGCTCATGAAAAAATGACTCACAAATAATGCAGACAAACACTTAAAAGACAGTAGAGATGCCAAAGGATACGCTCTGAGTACTCTGAGCTCTGAGTCGCGAGACGGGTTCAAACAGGAATTTCGACACTGATCGGGTCGATTTTATCCAGGACCGAAACCCGGACATGTAGCATGCCTTGCCACGGAAACCCAGACATGCCTTCAAGTTATGCCAAGACATAAATGTTAAAGCACAAGCTATGTGTACTGGTTGCACAAGCAAGGGTGAAGAAAATGGTCAACTGGCCGATCCAAAAAGCCAATCCCTCGTCGATGTTCGCCTACACATAATTACAAATCCTTCAATCTCTATTGATCTTGATGTTGGATTGCATAAAGCCTACTGATGTTGGACCATGTAATATTATATCACCAAGGGAGTCCAAATCATCCACTGTGCCAATGCTAAGTGGTGTGACGTGAAAAAGTGAACGTGTTGCTTACATGAGATTTCCCAAAGTAATGGAAGACGAAGAAATTGCTAGGCAAGCCTCAACAAGCCCAATCCATGCATTTTGTTCTCCAAATTGTGCTCAGCGGTTTCTATATAAATACCACAATATCATGCGAACAGTGCTAGATAATTTGTCGTGGATATAGCCTCTTTGGAACTCGGGTATGGTGTTGATTGGGGTGTGCCAAGGTTTTTTCTCCTTGTCTGACAATATCTCTTCTTTATAGGCTTAGCTCAGATGGGCCCCTGTTAGGTCCGGAGCCTCCATTCATCCAAAACTGAGGACTTTTAGAAAATCATAGGAAGATCATATGAATACATTGTCATATGGGGGGTGAAATTCTTCCCTTTCCAAAAGCAGCCTCCTACATCAGCCACTGATATAACTCACTCGTATGGCTGAGAACTTGGCAGAATAGCGCAATATTTTATCTCAGTGCTTCCCGATTCACCAGCATTGCATGCAGCCAATGTGAGGAATGTTTACCGAGGTTCCAGCCGGGATTCTTACTACTCTATCAAACAGCGTCACAGCTCGTTAGGTGTGCAGGCACGGTGATGTGTGGAGGAATGTGGTTAAAAAAAAGTATGTCGCCAACATGTCAGGAACTTGAACTACTCCGATCTGTCGTCCGCGCACACGGCTAAGCAGCAAACTCGTTTGACCGGTGTGTACGGGGCACAGCCGTTGCGGAATAACGGATGATTAAGAAGCTAAAGTAGTCCATGGTTGAGGACAGCCGCTGTAGCACGACATGAAGAGCAAGATATTTGAAGGATGGGTATATTTCCCATGCTGTCGTGCAGAAACCCCAGTCAACATAATGCAAAATACCCGAACACGAAGCAAAAAAGCATCCATTTGTACACGTCAAATTCGCCTGTTAAGCATTAGTACTCACTCGGTGGGCAGTGGCGGCGGCGATGTGGGAGGCGCCGGTGGTGATGGCAGAGGCGGAGGCAGGACGGCCGTTGGCGGCGGCAGCGGCGGCGGCGGCGGCAGGGGAGACATCACGTCGGCCGCCGACCGCATCGTCACCTCGGTGGTGTCGCTGGACACTGTGTCCTCGCTGCCGAACTGCGGCGTCCGGACGTCACCGGCGTCGGCGCCCGCCGGCGAGCCGCGCGCCGGCCCCGGCGCCGACAGGTCCTCCAGGTCCGAGTCGATGCCCTTGTCCAGCTCCACGTAGTAGCCCTCGCGGCCCTCGTCGCGCTTCAGTCGCGCGCTCACGTCCACCGCGTACTCGTCGTCGGCCGACATTGGGAGCGGCGCGCGGCGCGGGCCCGCCGCCGGCCGCCCGACTCGCTCTGGCCCAGCCACCGCTGCCGCCGCCTCCCCTCCGCACGCAGCCGGCCGCGCGCGCAGACGCCGCGCCGCTCCCCTGTCGTCCGTCCCCTCCCCCTTCCCCACGAGACGGTGGCGAGTACGCGCGCCCGTCGCGGTGTCGTCGGCCGGCGAGAGCAGCGCGCCACACGCCGTTAACTCGTCCGCACGTCTGCCATCTAGCGGAGTGTGCCGTAGACTCTAGATACTTGAATGGGAACAGCGGTGGCGCACCTACTGGCATGTGCGCAAGGCGCATAGGCGACTTTCCAATAATTCGTATATTAGACAAATTGTTAATCACCAAAATAATAGCTTTTCTGAAGGCTTTGGATAGTTTTCAATGCTCTGATTCTGAAAGTCGCCATCTTACCATTTCCAACTTCCCAAATTGGTGAGAAATGGCCATGAATCACGTGACATAAATCGCCCTCTGATTCGTCTAACGTCACGAATCGGTACTTCCCCCCTGCGCGTTCGGTGATCCAGCATGCTGATGCCCTGCTGGATTATTGCAGGAATTGAAGTGATAAGCTTGAGCAGATCTCTGGTCCATTTAAGTCAATTGAGTATTTATGGTTTATTCGATGAAGAACGAAAGCCATGGGCGTCACTTTGTGAGGTTGATCGTGGGGATTGATGTTTTTGTGACATTTTTCTTCTGGGACGGATGACGGCTGAAAAACTCGTTGAGTGGTTTTGGGGGTGCAGTCGAGCGTTCTGGAAGGGCACTTCCATGGGCCCAATGGCTAAGTATCCGTCTGACTGGGAGGGGTCGAATCAATGATTAGGGTGAGGAATTAATGTTTGGGGGCCCAGTTGGACCTGTCCCAGGCAGCAATTTGCTCGGACATAGCTACGCTTTGCTTGGGCATCTCGCGCAAGCCGTAGTTCAGCCAAATCTAAATATATTTTTATCCTCATCGTAACTGCCCAGTATGCCCAAGTCTAACCCGATCGGGGCCGAATCGGGCCTGCAACGAAATGACTTGGGCTGAACTCGGGCTGAAATCGGGTTTGCAACACCAGTTGCCCGAGTGCGCCTAACGGCGTCGCCACGGTTACAAAGGTGTAGCGGTCGGACCAGATCGGACCGTGCCAGGTCGGGTCACTTAGACAAACTTCGTTGTACACACAGAGAACTCGCTCTGGTTTCACCCGATTCGCCATCACTCATAACCAGCTCTGGAGTACTCGTCCCATTTGCGGCGTCCTAAAATTCATCATTGGAAGTAGTGACAAACATCTGGAAGGAAGTGTCTTGGGTAATAATACGTGGCAAATACGTGGGGAAATAAGGCACTGCGCTCGCGTGGCTAACGCGAGACTTGCCATCAGGATCCAACAGCTTGATAAACCCCAGAAATAACAAACCGTTTAGGTTACGATAACAGCCAAGATAAAAATTGTTACGGAAAATAAATGAACATTAACACACCTCTCATGAAGACATGAATATTACTAGTTTAGGTAAAAATGCGATCGATCATCTCAATGGAAACAATTGTTTCTTTCTGTTATCCTGTACGTTTAGACATAGTTTAATTGTGAAGGTATTCATGACAAGGGTGAGACCACCAGTGGCGCAGCCAGGATTTTCCTCATGGAGAGCCCGACCAAAAAACAAACAAAATGCAATGCAACAGGGACAATTTCAAGCGAGCTTCACGCACCGAAAATTGAGGGTTTGGGTGCTGAAAATTTCAAGGTTTTTGTTTGATCTAGTGTAATTTTAGTTGCTAGGGGGTCGGTGGCCCCCTTTGCGGCGCCTTTGAGACCCACATTGTTGGGCCTTCTTGAGATGTGGGAACAGCAGGACTAGCAACATGCCTGATCAGCTATGACAAACATGTTTTTTCTTGCTTAACCGGTGTCACCCCAATCCAAAGTGAAGCAACTGGCACCGCTGGAGCGGCCGTCACCACAGCACTCGCTGGGTTCTTTCTCGCCAACGCTGGAGCGACCGTAGCTGCTGCAGCAATTGTGATCAGGCCACTGGGACGGCTATGGTCGCTTGGGCGGTCGTCACCGCTACGACGGCTGTGACCGCTGGGGCGGCCGTGGTCACAACAGCCACGTGGCAGCCGTCGCCGTTGAGGTGGCGGTGGCTGGCCTCCCGTCATCGGCAGCATTCATGCTCAAGGGTATCTTTTCTATTAAGCCGGCCCTGTAGTATTCCTCGCACCCATCGCCAGTTTTCAAGGACTCACTTAGCTCTCAGGGGGCACTGATCCCACATCCTATTCCTCAGGGGACCTAGTTATACGTCAGGAGCACTCTCCAACTTACATGGACCATTCCCAGTCCTCGACAAATCTGTCTGGCTTTCAGGGGAATCTTGTAGCTCAGACAGGCCTCACAATTTCTAGTAAACATCGCCAGCTTTCGGAACTCTCCTTGGCTCTTAAGTGGCTCTGTTCATCCCTCAGGAGCCTCAGAAGCATATTCCGGTCCGCTCCAGTTCTCAGAGTTCCTTGCCAGTTCTAGACAGCCTTCCGGGCTATCAAGGATAGTGTAGCTCTGAAACTGGCTATCAGTATTCCCCACAACTATCGTTAGCCCTTAGCGACTCTGCTTAAATATCAAGGGGTCCTGTTCTCCTCATAGAAACATCTTCCAACCTTCTTGGGCATCCCAGTTCAGTCCTCTCTAGCGCTCTGTGACCATTTCCATGACTGGGCCCGATAGCCAACCTCCTGACGGAGTGCAGCGTCACTGAACCGTCTCATCCGCCACTCCACCACACATACACATACACATATACACCGAGTCCAGTCGCATACCAATCTATTCGTCTCGCATGTAAGACACTCGTCACATCGTCAACATACGCATCATCACCATGCCGTCACGTCATCGATGCCGGCGCGCTAATCTGGAAAGTACGTCAAGACATCCGGCATATGCATACGCATAAACGCACAACAGTCACATAGAAAACAGGCGGCGAGCCCCCGTCGACGCGTGATTGTACTTACAAGGCACACACATATGGCGGCAGGCGACGGCACGCACGTGCGATCGCCGCGAGCGTGCTGCTGCTTTGTACCGGTCTGCGCGGGCGAGAGTGCCCGCTGGAAGAGCGTGGGCGGCGCGGCCGCAGCCAGCCGCGCCGTCCGCCGCGCCGGCACGCGCCGCACAGCCGCGTCCGACGCCGGCCAGTGAGCACAGGCGAGTGTGAGCGATGAGTGAGTGAGCACAGTGAGTGAGCGCGGCGCGGAGGACAGCAGCGCGGCAACAACGCGGCCCAGCCGACCTGCAGGCGCGGCGCGGCCGCTACACCACGTAGCGTTCGGCCACCGGCGACGGCGGCGGCGGCACTGGCCGGTGCTCGCGGCGCGCCGCCGCCGGCCGACCCGCCGACCGGTTGGCGGCCACCGACGGCGGCGGCGGCGGCGGCGGCGGCGGCGGCACGACGCCCGCCACGCCGTACGTGTCCGAGTCGTAGTCCGAGTCGATCATTGAGCCGCAGCGGTACGCGTAGTAGGTGGCCGAGTCCGAGTCGCACACGTCCGTGCTGCAGGGCGTCGGCGGCGGCGGCCGGTTACGCAGCTTGTAGTAGCGGTATGAGCCGAGCGTGGGCGCGTGGCTGGAGCCGGCGGCCGCCGACGACGCGGCCGCCGAGTGCAGGCCGGTCGCCGGACTGGGCGGCGGGTTGAGCGGCTCCAGCGGGTAGCGCGTGCCGGCCGAGCCCGAGCTGGAGCTGGAGGCGCCTGTCACGTGCGCCCGGTCGTACGGCGCCGAGCTGACCGGGCTGGAGGCGGGCGCCGCCGGGCCGCGGCCCAGCACAGACAGCTGCACCGCCTCGCGCCGCGGCCGCCCGCTGCGGCGGCCGGAGCCATGGCGCGCGCGCGCGCCGGCCGCAGCGGCCGGCGCCGGCAGCGGTCCGCCGCTGCCGGCCGGCTCCAAGTGCTGCTTGCCGCCGCGACAGCGGCACCACCACAGCACGAACGCGGCCACGGCCAGTGCGATCACAGCGAACACGGCCAGGATGACGAGCAGGCCGTGCTGCGAGTCGGCGTCGCGGCCGGCCGCCGAGTCGATGGCGCTTACGCTGCCCGCGCACACCGTCTCCAGTTCGTCCTCGCCGCGCGCACAGTGCGCCACGCCGTCGCACAGCTGCTTGAGTGGCACGCACTTCTGCGACAGCGGGCAGAAGAACTGCGCCAGCGAGCAGCAGCCCAGTTCGTCCGAGTGGTCGTCGCACTGCGGCAGGCCGTCGCACGCCAGCGCGCGGTCGATGCACTGGCCGTTGTGGCAGGCGAACTGGGAGCCCGTGCAGGCCGAACAGTTTCGCTCGTCGGCGCCGCCCGTGCACTCGTACTTGCCGTCACACCTGCGGTCACACCAGGTGTCACAACACTGGCACACCGCACCACACGACACCGTCACACCTGCGGTCACACTAGGCGTCACAACACTGTCACACCGCGCCACACGGCACCGTCACACATTGAACACGTTTCAATTTCACGGCTTCAAACTTCATATGCATAACTTGGAAATAAGCCAAGGGTTCTACTATTAGTCGTAAGCTTCCCAAGAATCTTCCTCATACGTCCTGGCTTACTTTAAAATCCCAAAGTTGTTTGTTTAAATTGTCGGTTTTAGGATGTGCAAAAACGGCCCTCTTAATTACTGCAGCCTCCATTCCGAACATTCATGTGCTAGTTAGAAGTTCCGTTTGCTACTTGGGCTTTCAAAAGTCTTGATTGCTACGGTCATATTGCTTAGAAGTTCTGCTACGCTTCCTTTATCACCATATGTGATTCATTACACCATTATTTAGTGTTTGTTAATTAAACACATCAGCAAATAATCAAACTAATACTCAAGTTTCTCAACCTGAGATACAATGTGTGACTCTGAGGCACCAGATGAAAGAATAGCGAGGTAGAATGTGTACCGCATGCTGAAGGAATAGCGAGGTGGAACATGCACTGCATGGTGAGGGAATGCCCAGGTGGAATGTGTACCGCATGATGAAGGAATATCGAGGTGGAATGTGTACCGCATGATGAACGAATGGAAAGTGGAATGTGTACCGCACGATGAAGGAATAAATTACGAGGTAGAATATGTACCGCATGATGAAGGAATATCGAGGTAGAATGTGCACCGCATGCTGGAGGAATAGCGAGGTAGAATGTGTTCTGCATGCTGTGTTTCGATTTGCATCGCGAAAAACGGACAATGAGCCGAAAAGTACAAATAACTGCTGAAATACACATCAGCGGAACACCCACTACGTTCACATTTCCCACATAAGTCCAAGCCTGGAACAAGTCCAAAGCCAACTTCTTGTGACCCAATGACACCTGGCTGCCACATACACTTGACTGGCAGCATCCGTCAAATGATGACATGACAAGTATAACAAAGGGCGTAATAATACACTCCGAATCTACCCACTTCCACAAACTACGCTCAACCCTAACTGACTTCATGGTGTTGACGCATCACCAGTCAACAGACCTTCGTACTGGTCGGGCTCAAATGCCCAGCAGCCTGTCCAGCTCTAGCAGCACAATAGACGGATGGACAGCCGAGCTGCCCCACCTGCAGCCCCGGGCGGCTGTCCAGTTAGTTAGTTATTGGAGTTTAGGTGCGCATCGACTGCGTCGGTCATGCAGCGCCCATAACATCGTCAGTGAAACAGTGAAATGCAAGCAACATCGTCAGGCAAACAGTGAAATGGAAGTCACATCATCAAACAGTGAAAGCAAGCGGAAATCAGTCAGACGAGCGGCTGTCCAGCTGTCCAGCTCCACATCACCCCCCCCCCCCCCCCCCCCCACAGACGGGTGGACAGCCGAGCCGCCCCACCTGCAGCCCTGGGCGGCTGTCCAGCTCCACATCACCCCACCACAGACGGGTGGACAGCCGAGCCGCCCCACCTGCAGCCCTGGGCGGCTGTCAAGCTCCACATCACCCCACCACAGACGGGTGGACAGCCGAGCCGCCCCATCTGCAGCCCGGTCGGCCTCACCTCCAGCGGATGGGGATGCAGGGCGGCGCGCCGTACGGACAGGGGAACTCCAGGTGGTCGCAGGAGGGCGGCCGCTGGCAGGTGCGGTTGTCGCGGCCCAGCGCCAGTCCTTGCGGGCACGAGCAGGTGGACTGGCCGTCCACGGCCACGCACAGGTGCGAGCACAGCCAGCCGCCGTAACACGGGTGGACGGCGATCATCTGCGGTGCAAAGCGTGGCCGTTACAGGCGCAGTCATCAGGGGACAGGGGGAGTGGCGAGCACTGCTTTCTATCGGCATCGCCGAATGTCAGCTGAAACAGGAGAAAACAACGCGCCTAAGTTTACCTTGGCATTTGTCGGTGTAATTTAAATCCCATGTGCATGCTATGAAACATGCAGATCCGATGTTATAATGACCTACGACGATGTTAGGTTAAACCGTGCTTTCCCTGACATCGTGTGTGAACCAATTGAAAACAGTTCTGTTTTAAGTACGTTCAGATGGTTTTTGCGGTCCAGAAGCGGATTTTCTTTTGGCGTTTACCGAAGATAGCTCATGAAAAATGTGGTAGCACTGGCGCGAAAAACTTCCTCGTGGGTGAACAACAAACGTCGTGGCATCAGCAATCTGTATTCTCAGTTTTTGATCGGCTTCATGTTAGCAATTTTGTTCTTCACTTCATCCATACGGCAGGGCTGGAGCACACCATTCATCCACATTCACAGTGACTTCATTAAGTATTTCGCCTGCCGTCTTTCTCATAATTAATAAATATTGAATTTAGGCCAGGAAGATCTAACCCAATGTACTCTAAAATATCAGTGTCGTTGCCATAAAGTCATCTTCGTGTACACAGCTAGTTAACTTATGTGCAAAAGCATCCCAACTTCCACGACTTCATTTACATTGATACATAGGGAGGCTGGCCTTAATTGGCTCTAACACATTCGTGGATTTAATATACTGTCTGGCCAAGAACCAATTAAAACTCTTGACCGCACACGCCATACTTGCCTCCTTCCCCACCCCACCTTCCGCCCCAGGTAAGTTGAACTGGCTGTTGGTTGGTTGGCTATTGGTTTTACGACACGTCGACCGTTGAGTCATATAGCGTCGCCAATCTCTCACGCCGATTGGTCGCGGGCGAAGAGTAGCGACAGGTGAGATTCGAACCTACAATCTTTCGATTGTGAGACGAGCATCTAACCCCTAGACCACTCGTCCCCTTGAACTGGCTGTCAACTTGCTCATTAGATTTTGGCATCTGGATACCGGACTAAAAATATATTTGCGTACGGTGTTTTTGGCATAAATAAAAAAATTCAGTGTTCGTACTTCGACGCGATGTATCTCCAGTAGCACATCCTAAGTATCTAATAATCTTTCGATTACTGGAGTGCAGAGGCGCATGTGACATCGGAACATCGGACATCGGGCGCATGTGACGCCTGGATACAACGAAACCCCTACAAACTAATAATATTGACCAATTTCACTACTGCAAGATGGCACACACTGACCTGTTCACTCATATGCTGAGCACAGTTGACCCATGCCGGGCGCACGGCCCCACATACTGACCTGCCGCGAGAGCCGAGACACGGCCACGATGGCCGTCAGCCCCTCGGTGCGACTGACCACCGTGCTGCGATGCTGGCCGGTGCGCTTGTTGACCCGCTCGATCAGCTGCTGGTCGGGGTCCACCCAATACAGGTAGTCGCCGAGCACGGCCAGTCCGCGCACCTCCTGCACCGACTGGTCAACCAGTACCCGTCTGTCGAAGGGAACACTGTCAGTGGCGACAACATCTGGTACCTGTCCGACCAGGGCGACCAGGGCTGTCAGTGGCGACAATACCCAGTACAATTTGACGGGGTGAGAGGGCAATGTCAGTGGCACATCTTGTACCCGTCTGGCGGGGGGGCGACGCTGTCAATAGCAACTACACCCTGTGCAGTCTGACGGAGGGCACAATGTCAGTGGCGACAACACCCTGTACCCGTCTGATGGAAGGACACGCAATCGAAGACTACTATACTCAACTGAAAATATGCATTATGTTACCACGATAGATTGCGATTCGGGAGAAACTATTAGGGATGGCCACAAAACATCTTCGGAATAACACAAACCTATATATGCACTTTGAAATTAGGATTCAAATTGCGTAACAATTCAACAAAACCCTTTACAGGAGCAGTTTGTTGTTGTTGGATTTACGACGCGGCGACTGTTGGGTCAAATAACGGTGCTAATCTCTCACGCCGATTTATCGCGAACCAAGCGAAGCGACAGGCGGAACTCGAACAAAGTCTTTCGGTTGGAGACGGACACCTTACAACCAGACTACTCCCCCCCCACACACACACATCAGCAGCTTGTGATGACATCTGATCCGTCCCATGCGTCCAGTACTTCGTCACTACATTGTGATTTCACGAGAGAATACTATGCTTGGGAACTCACAAGCAAGGAATTCTGTGCTTACATTTCATTGGTGTCATTGTCCACGCAATAGCATCAGAAGCGCCACGTTTGGTACTGGCGACTCGACAACCCTCAGATAGTGGCCACACCTGCTCAGACACGGAGGCCGTCCGACATCTGCTGCCAGTGGCCGTCGGCGCACTCACTTGTTGCCCTCGAGGTCGGATGACCAGATCCGCTGGCCGTCCGCCCAGAAGATGAGTCGCGCGGCGCCGTCGGCCGCCAGTCCGGACGGAAACTCGATGTCTCGGTCGACCAGGCTCCGCCGCTTCGACCCGTCCAGCCGACCGATCTCAATGCGCGCCGGCGCCGCCACGTTGGTCCACACCATCAGCCTGCAGACACGGGTATCGTCAGACACCGACGCCGTACGATACCGACACTGTTAGACACAGACACCGTCAGACACCGACACAGACACCGTAGGAGACCGACACTGTTAGACACAGGCACCGTCACACAGATACCGTAGGACACCGACACTGTTAGACACAGGCACCGTCAGACACCGACACAGACACCGTAGGAGACCGACACTTTTAGGCACAGGCACCGTCACACAGATACCGTAAGACACCGACACTGTTAGACACAGGCACCGTCAGATACCGACATCAACCTGGCATCAACACTGTCAGACATAGATATTGTCAAACAGACAACGTCAGGCACGGACACTGTCGAACACAGGCACCGTCAAGTCCCACTAATTGGTAAATGACAGCAATTGCTTGGCACCACCTTCAGGCTCAGTAGGATGCACCTGAAGCATTTCCGGATTCATCCATTTCTGACCCACCTAGTGCACAGCCTTCAAAGTAGCAGGCGTAGCTAATTTGGGGCATTCGATTTCAAGTTCGATAAAACGCTGCATAGGTGTTTATTAAACCATCGCATGTGCATTGTTTTGATCATACGATCCCAGGTTACTGATAAAGAGGTCATTGCACTTTGACCTGACTCCATTACTTTCCAAGCTTCCAGAGCAAATAACTCGTATTTGTCACAGGGTTATGAAACAAAGAGCACACTTGATGGACAAAGGTTAGACAGTTCTTCTACATGCAAACATATCCACTTAGTGACCATTTATCTTGCATAAACTTGACTTGAAAGCATAACATTGGAATATAAAAACACGCAATCCGATTTTGTTCATTTCGATAAATGATATAGACACAATCGTCCTCCATCAGCCATTAAAAATAGAATGGACCTGGGTAACTTTCGAAGGCATCCGCAGTTTAACATTGTATGTGTGCTTGCTCGCACAGTTGGCATCAGCGTTGCTACACCTATGTAACAAGATGGCCGACAAACAATGGAACACACCATGCTAAGTATATCAAACATGATCATTCCAACAAACTCTCAACTGACCAAACCCTTAGAATCAGTGAGCTCATGTTATCTGATATGACCCTGACCTACTGAACCATCGCCACGCGAGGGGCCTGACAGCCCCCCTCCACACACACGGGCTTGTCACAAGCTGTGCCAGAGGCAACCGATTGCCATCAAATGTGTGCTCCCTACTGAGATACCCTTGCCAAATCTTTTGGTGCCAAACATTTTCCAGGTCATGTCAGGTTACAGACATAACATCGCTCTTGAAATTTTGAAGGTAATGTGGTCAGTTCAAAGTGCAATGTCCTCTAGGTCAGTGACTTCAGACCAAATTTTCCAGATAAAGTGCATTCGATGGCTCCATTGACAGACCAACACATACCCAGTGTGAAGAAAGCTGACGACAACGAGGCAAAAGCAATCAGACTGGATCGATTTAAAATGGCATTTACACTGCATGTTTTGTAACCAAATTTGCTTCGGAAACGAATGATGAAGAACCGATCTGAGGTAGTCAGTTGACTTTTAGGACACATCCACGTCATTGCCGGTATTAATCATGATCGGAGACAATTGCGGTCCGTGTCCACTGGCGGCAAAACACAACTGCCCAACACAATCGTTTGCACGGCGAGCTCAGCTGTCAGCCGACTGACCCTAGCTGCGGCATGAGCGCGATGTTGCGCGGCTTGTCAGTGCCATCCACTCCGCCCACCACCACGCCCACGTGGCTGCCGTTCAGTCGCGTCACGTTGATGGCGTTCTGCTCGGTGCACGACCAGAACAGCAGACCCGAGTACGGCTCCACCTGCGCAGGGTCCCGTCAGCAACACCAACTACACACTCGGGTACGGCTCCACCTGTGCAGGGGTCCCGTCAGCAACACCAGCTACACACTCGGGTATGGCTCCACCTGTGCAGGGGTCCCGTCAGCAACACAACAGCACCAACTACACACTCGGGTACGGCTCCACCTGCGCAGGGGTCCCGTCAGCAACACAACAGCACCAACTACACACTCGGGTACGGCTCCACCTGCGCAGGGGTCCCGTCAGCAGCACCAACTACACACTCGGGTACGGCTCCACCTGTGCAGGGGTCCCGTCAGCAGCACCAACTACACACTCAGGTACGGCTCCACGTGTGCAGGGGTCCCGTCAACAACACCAACTACACACTCGGGTACGGCTCCACGTGTGCAGGGGTCCCGTCAACAACACCAACTACACACTCGGGTACGGCTCCACCTGTGCAGGGGTCCCGTCAGCAACACCAACTACACACTCGGGTACGGCTCCACCTGTGCAGGGGTCCCGTCAGCAGCACCAACTACACACTCGGGTACGGCTCCACCTGTGCAGGGGTCCCGTCAGCAGCACCAACTACACACTCGGGTACGGCTCCACCTGTGCAGGGGTCCCGTCAGCAGCACCAACTACACACTCGGATACGGCTCCACCTGTGCAGGGGTCCCGTCAGCAGCAGAGCGGCACCAAAATGAAGGGCATTGTTCCACCGATGTAGGGCTCCATCAGCATCAGAACAAACGGGACTACAAACTAGCTTACTTGGCATTAAAAAGCTTGACATAGTTCGCTACTAGGTAGAATAGGTACTTATAAATGCATGCTCTGGGCACATCAGCTGCTAGGACTAGTCCCCACTCCCAGACATAGTAAGTACATGAAGCACGGATTTGTCGCCAACAGCTGAATGCAACTGATATAGAGTACCACCACGAATCAACATGCTTGAACAACAGATAAGTATACACGACAGTAAAATGAGGAGCTATTGCATTACAGCAAACAAAACAAACGAGCAGCCATGCAAAAGAACAGTCATGAGATTATCAGGAAACATCGTGCACATTGGGCGAATGCCCTTTGTGCGGAAAGCTGCAATTCACAAACAACTTATTACTGCCTCTTTGCAGCCGACACACCGGTATGCCGAGTAGTTTGGGCCCAACACATCACGGGTCGAACGTCTGGTGGGCCGCAAATGGTCAAAACAACCAGTTGTGACGAGAAGGGTCTATATTAAGGAAGCATAACGAGTACACAGATAACGGTGAAGACTTAACCACCACAAGGTGTGTCTGGGCAAAAGGCATGGCATTGACGGATAACCCAACCAAGGACTTCAACCCCACGCTGCAAACGATACATGTTATTTTCTGTCACACCGCCTACGTGCTGGCGAGTCATTTGATTCAGTGGCCGTCTGGAACGTTTAGGCCGGGACCGCCAGCTCACCTGTATGTCGTAGGGCCGGTGGTGACCGCTGTGGACCAGGATGTACTGGGACGTGTTATCGTCCCGAGAACGTCTGATCGTCTGGCGAACACATCACATCCAGGGTCGGAAAACAAACAGGCTGTTATCGGATCATTGGCATCCAACACATTATGCTCTCCAAAAGATTATCTTCCCATGTTTCGCATTTTGAGGTTGAATGGTGCTGTTTGACAACTGATTTATGGTAAGGTGCTCAATATTCACTGGAAAGTGCAAACTGAGTTCCTGATGTCACGGATTTGAAGAAAAATATCCCATTCGCATTTGTGGTGGTGGTGGTTATTGGTTTTTACGACACGTCGACCGTTCATTCATGTAGCATCGCCAATCTCTCACGCCGATTGGTCGCGGGCAAAGAGTAGCGACAAGTGAGACTCGAACCCATAATCTTTCGATTTTGAGACGGACAACTTACCCCTAGACTACTCGTCCCCCCCCCTCCCCATTCGCATTTGATCACCAAAAATTTCCTCCCCTCATCAAGGATTACAAAGCACAATTCCAACTCTGGTCACATCCCGGCCAGTGTCTCGGCCTGGGCCAACATCTCCGGCCCGACCAACGTCACGCACCCAACCGACACCACTCGCAGAACAATGCCTCGGCCTGGACCAACGTCTCAGAGCCGACCAGCGTGACATCACAGACGAACACCACGCACCGGACCAACGCCACGCTGCGCAACAATGTTTCAACCTGGACCAGTGTTCCGGACCCGATCAACATGACATCGAAGACGAAAGCCATGCACCATACAAATGCTACCTCTCAGCCCAACGTCCGGCTCCGAACAAAGCCGTGCCTCAGACCAACGTGACGTCCCAGTCCAACGTCTGGCTCGGACCAATGCCGTGTCCCGGACAAACGCACGTCCCAGCCCAACGTGAGGCCCCGACCAAAGCCGTGTCCCAGACAAACGTCGCGTCCCAGCCCAACGTCCGGCCCCGACCAAAGCCGTGTTCCGGACAAACGCACGTCCCAGCCCAACGTCTGGCCCCGACCAAAGCCGTGTCCCAGACAAACGTCACGTTCCAGCCCAACGTCCGGCCCCGACCAAAGCCGTGTTCCGGACAAACGCACGTCCCAGCCCAACGTCTGGCCCCGACCAAAGCCGTGTCCTAGACCTACGTCTGGCCCGGACCCAAACTTATGTCCAAGGCAAACGTCTCGGATCAGACCAGCACCACATCCCAAACATCGTATCGCAGACCAGTCACTTCCCAGAACAATGTCTCGGCCTGGGCAAGTGTCTCAGTCCTGACCAACGTTGTATCCCGGTGCAAAGCCCGGATCGGACCAAGGCCTTGCCCCAAGCCAACACCTTTGCCACCTTTGCACATACTATCACCACAGATAGCACAGGAATGCGAGATATACGAGTCTGACTTATAATGTAACGTAGCTAAATCTGACATGAAAACAATGTTCAAACGTACACGGACATCGGGATCATTATTAAAATAATGGTTTTTCGCCCGGTGTGGGATTTCGAAGCGAGTACAGTAGGATGTAAAATTCGCCAAGGAAACGATGGTGCTTGTAATATCCTTCAAGATCTTTGAACTCAATGTTGCGCCAATAGTGTTTTTGTGAACGTACTTTTATCATTTTTTAAAAACACCTTATGTATTGCATAATAGATCTTATCATAGGCAATCGCTTTACCTAGAAAATTGTGCTACGATATATTCGCATATCACAATCTGTTATGGTGAGCATAAGCACATAAGCATGCTACTTACAAACGATATACTGTTAGAAATGGTGAGCGTAGACTGTATAACACACATGAAAAAATGTGATGTCGATACTTATTTGGGAGGATGTCGGTTCAGTATTCACGAAATCGCACATTCCATCCTATTTCGAGAGTAATTTGTCACTGATATAGGTAGATATCATTGCTGGAGCAAAAACTGATGTTGGGAATCCAGTGGCACAGCATTGCTCATGTTCGGTCACGTTCATAAGACAAGTTAGACGAGTGGTGATTGCGGGGGCAGAAAAGAAACATTACCGTTTATATTTGCTGACCGCTTCAGACGCCCATCATTTTCTTGTGCAGATCGGTCGTGAGGTAGCTATAAGGTATGAGGTTCGCCCTACGAATCGGATACTTACGATACAACGTAGCTGAACATCATGTAGAACAGATGCTGATGGGCTGATGGGCTATTCCATAACGTTTGCTTGCGTGAGCAACTACCTCAGCAAAGAGCCGCATGCCATACACAACCACACGCCAGGGCGGGACAAGCGCACATTCCCACTGTCTGCCCTTCGCTACCTTGCTGTCCGCCCAGTAGATGTGCTGGTTGTTCGGATCGAACGACAGGGCGCGCGCGTTGCGCATTGACGAGATGGAGAGCGTAATGTCGGCCGCCTCGCCCGGCGTCAGCAGGTAGCGGTGCATCCGACTGCGCTGGGCGAACAGCAGGAACTCGGTCGGAGCTGTCGGAACAGCGGCGCAGCGGTCACTGGTCTGGCCGGTCCGGGACGTCAGGCGGCCGCCCGGGAATGTCGGGACAGCTGTCAAGCGACCGCCCGGGAATGTCAGGACAGCTGTCAGGCGGCCGCCCGGGAATGTCAGGACTACTGTGAGGCGTAAGGCGGCCGCCCGGGAATGTCAGGACTACTGTGAGGCGTAAGGCGGCCGCCCGGGAATGTCAGGACGGCTGTGAGACGTCAGGCGGCCGCCCGGGAATGTCAGGACGGCTGTGAGGCGTCAGACAGCCGCCCGGGAATGTCAGGACAGCTGTCAGACGGTCGCCCGGGAATGTCAGGACTACTATGAGGCGTCAGGCGGCTGTCCGGGAATGTCAGGACGGCTGTGAGACGTCAGGCGGCCGCCCGGGAATGTTAGGACGGCTGTGAGGCGTCAGACAGCCGCCCGGGAATGTCAGGACAGCTGTCAGACGGCCGCCCGAGAATGTCAGGACGGCTGTGAGGCGTCAGGCGGCCGCCCGGGAATGTCAGGACGGCTGTGAGGCGTCAGGCGGCCGCCCGGGAATGTCAGCGGGGCTGTGAGGTGTCAGGCGGCCGCCCGGGAATGTCAGGACGTCTGTGAGGCGTCAGGCGGCCGCCCGGGAATGTCAGGACAGCTGTCAGGTAGCCGCCAGGGAATGTCAGGACGTCTGTGAGGCGTCAGGCGGCCGCCCGGGAATGTCAGGACGGCTGTGAGGCGTCAGACAGCCGCCCGGGAATGTCAGGACAGCTGTCAGACGGTCGCCCGGGAATGTCAGGACGGCTGTGAGGCGTCAGACAGCCGCCCGGGAATGTCAGGACAGCTGTCAGACGGCCGCCCGAGAATGTCAGGACGGCTGTGAGGCGTCAGGCGGCCGCCCGGGAATGTCAGGACTACTGTGAGGCGTCAGGCGGCTGCCCGGGAATGTCAGGACGGCTGTCAGGCGTCAGACGGCCGCCCGGGAATGTCAGGACAGCTGTCAGGCGTCCGCTCGGGAATGTCAGGACAGCTGTCAGACGGCCGCCCGGGAATGTCAGGACAGCTGTCAGGCGTCCGCCCGGGAATATCCCCTCAGGAGGGCACCTATTCCTCTGAGAGCGGCGCCTTTGGCTGAAAAGTCCTGTTGAGTGTCAATTGAGTTGAGTAAGATATTGACTCTTCTGAAGTCAATATTCCAAGTTATTCTTGTTGAGTTACATATGAAAACAGCTTTGTTAAAGAAAGATGCAGACCAAATATCAAATACTGCGTAAATATAAACTGTGAAGCGTTGATCTAATCCAAGCTGAATATATGGTCCGAATTAAATAATGGTCAGGGACAGACATTAGTTGCAACTCACATTCCTATACAAACCCCTATACAAACCCCAGTTCAGCATCTACACCAGCCTGGCTCCCGAGTCGTCGACGCCACTCACGGGAGCAGGTGGTGCCGTCCTCGGCCAGCCGGTAGTGCGAGCGACAGCCGCAGTGGTGGGTGATGGCCTGACCGTCGGCGACGTGCGGCCGCGCGAAGCACAGGCTCTGGCAGCCGCCGTTGTGGTGCGCGCACGGCGTCCAGCCCACGTGCTTGGGCCGGTGGAACACCAGGATGTCCATGACGAACTGGACGCCGTCCTTGACGACGGTGCGGTTCGCGCCGGTCAGCTTGTCGGCGCGCTGGATGCGCCGGTCGGCCCAGTCGGCCCAGTACACGTGCGGCCCGTACACGGCCAGCGCGTACGGCTGCTTGAGGCCGGCCAACACGACGAGCCGGCCCTCGCCGGCCAGCAGCACCGACTCGATGCGCTTCTCGTCGATGTCGACCCAGAGCAGGCGGCCGGCGCGCTGGTCGACGGTCAGCGCGTTGGCGCGCCCCACGGCCGTTACGAACTGGACCGGATCGGCGCAGTCGAGCCACGACCGGTACAGCGACGGCGCCGGCCCCCAGTCGGACCAGAACAGGTAGCTGCGGCGGCGGGCGGTGGCGTCACGTCGCGTCACGTCACGTCACGTCACGTCACGAGAGGGCGGCCGCGCTCGGGTCGCCGCACACTCACCACCGCACACAGTGTGAACAGCTGACTAGTGGATTGGGTCACGACGATGCAAGGGAATACTAGGCAAGTTGTAGGTATTAACTTCAGGTATGCAAGTATGAGGAACAGAATAGAAAAGGCACAGGACATACTCTACATGGATACTTCTGTAAACAATCGTAGGAAATTGAACTACATATGTTACGTATTTTGCAACATATTTCAATGACCAAGCACAACATAATAGACATACCAGACAGGTACAGTGAGAAACACCAGACGTGGCAAACACGGGAATCGATGACGAATTGCCACATCGGACATGCACAACAGAGCATTACACACACGACATAAACAGCGAGGACCACTAGATGGGCATCGATGAGGAATTGTCACGCCCGACATGCACAGCAGAACATTACACACACGACATAAACAACGAGGACCACCAGACCCACCCGACGCGCCACATACGGAGAACCGGCCGGCTGGACCCCCAGCCGCCGACCGGCTCACACCCGGTCAGGACGGCACGCCACACCGCACAGCAGGACGGTTGGACCCCCAGCCGCCGACCGGCTCACACCCGGTCAGGACGGCACGCCACACCGCACAGCAGGCCGGCTGGACCCCCAGCCGCCGACCGGCTCACACCCGGTCAGGACGGCACGCCACACCGCACAGCAGGCCGGCTGGACCCCCAGCCGCCGACCGGCTCACACCCGGTCAGGACGGCACGCCACACCGCACAGCAGGCCGGCTGGACCGCCAGCCGCCGACCGGCTCACACCCGGTCAGGACGGCACGCCACACCGCACAGCAGGCCGGCTGACCCCCAGCCGCCGACCGGCTCACACCCGGTGACGCACCCACACCGCACGCAGGCCGCTGGACCCCAGCCGACCGGCTCACCCCGGTCGACGGCCGTCACACCACACAGCCGCTGGACCCCAGCCGCCGACCGGCTCACACCCGGTCGGACGGCACGCCACACCGCACAGCAGGCCGGCTGGACCCCCAGCCGCCGATCGGCTCACACCCGGTCAGACGGCACGCCACACCGCACAGAAGCCGCTGGACCCCAGCCGCCGACCGGCTCACACCCGGTGGACGGCACGCCACACCGCACAGAGGCCGGCTGGACCGCCAGCCGCCGACCGGCTCCACCCGGTCAGACGCACCCACACCCACGCAGGCCGGCTGACCCCAGCCGCCGATCGGCTCACACCCGGTCAGGACGGCACGCCACACCGCACAGCAGGCCGGCTGGACCGCCAGCCGCCGACCGGCTCACACCCGGTCAGGACGGCACGCCACACCGCACAGCAGGCCGGCTGGACCGCCAGCCGCCGACCGGCTCACACCCGGTCAGGACGGCACGCCACACCGCACAGCAGGCCGGCTGGACCCCAGCCGCCGACCGGCTCACACCCGGTCAGGACGGCACGCCACACCGCACAGCAGGCCGGCTGGACCGCCAGCCGCCGACCGGCTCACACCCGGTCAGGACGGCACGTCACACCGCACAGCAGGCCGGCTGGACCCCCAGCCGCCGACCGGCTCACACCCGGTCAGGACGGCACGCCACACCGCACAGCAGGCCGGCTGGACCCCCAGCCGCCGACCGGCTCACACCCGGTCAGGACGGCACGCCACACCGCACAGCAGGCCGGCTGGACCCCCAGCCGCCGACCGGCTCACACCCGGTCAGGACGGCACGCCACACCGCCACCGACGGCCGTCGGCGCCGAGTCGGACGGCCGGCCACGGCAGCCGCTCCACTCTTACCCGGAGACTCGCACCGCTCGGGACATTTCCCAATCCCGCGGCCCACCGGCGAAACAGTGCGGGCGGCACCATTAGCCGTGATCGTGCATAAAGAGCGTCGAGAACCACCCAATAAACAAACAAACAAACTCTTACCCGGAGATGGCGTCCACGGCGATGCTGCGCGGATGGTTGGCGCTGTCCCACAGCAGCACGCGGCGACTGGCGCCGTTCAGACGCGCCACCTCGATCCGGCCCGTCATCGCCTCCGACCAGTAGATGTTGCCCGCCAGCCAGTCGACCGCCATCCCTGGCTCGCCCCAAATGTTACGCAGTCAGTCACACCGGCCCGAAGCAGTCGCCGAGCCAGACCACAGTCAAAGATCCAGACACTTTTCAGTCATGTGGTAAATTACTTTTTAAAATAATTATTACTCAGTGGTAAATTATTCGTGAAATCGTGTGGAATATACCATTTTCCAAACACAAATGAATAGACATCCCTTGCGTAGAATTATCAGCATTGTGTTTTTATGAGTGTTTATAAAGTCTTCATGACTGACTTCTAACAGTAATTCGTTTATAAGCATCAAGCTTATGCTCATAATTACGGACCATGATACACAAACATTTCGTCGCAAAATTCCAGGTAAGGGGATTGCCAATGATGTGGCCAGTCATACACCACTATTTGATATCATTGGCATTGTATCGTCATTGTTAACGTAGCTATAAATGAGACATATCATAACAAGATAAAATTATGCGAAAATGTACGCAATTGGATGACAATTGAGTTTCGAACACACGAAAGGTAACATCGCTTCCATGGTCAATTTGGACATCCTACTGTTCTCGACATCTCACACGTAACGAAAAGCCATTAGTTTCACAATGTGCTAGCTCACCGAGTAGCCCGATATGACCTCGGATCCCTCAGCACGACCGTGCCACGTTTCCACAGCAGCGTCGGCCACGCACCACCCAGGGCTTACCCTCCGGAAACTCCGTGTCGAGCTCGATGATCTTCTGCAGGCCAGAACCGTTGGTGAAGGCGCGCGAGATGGAGTTGTCGCTGATGTCGGTCCAGTAGATGCGCTCGTCCTGCATGTTGAAGTCCAGCGCACTGTCGGGACAACATCGGTCAGTCATCGCCACAACCACGCCAGCCACTCGTGCTATCAGGACGCCACATCAAACCAAGCAAGCTGGCTGCAACAATCGCCCGCGGCACCCACGCGCATTGTACACGATCCTCGCCACGCAAGGGCACACAAAAGACCTAAATCAATAATGCAGTAACACAAATTTGAGACTGATAAGAGCGGAGTTGACTTGCAGAGAAACGAACAATGGCATTAAAAAATCAGGTTTGAAGAGTACCGAAAATGACCAGGTTCCGGCGCGCGTGCGACACGTCACCGGACGACACCCACCCGGCTTCCTTGATGCCGCGAATGGGGATGATGACGTCGTTTTGAGAAGTTTCCAAACTGATGCGCCGGATGAAGTCTTTCTGGCTGTAGAGCAGGAACGCGTCCGGTACAATACACGTCTTTAGATCGCTGGTAAGCTCGTGCCCTGGAAACAGAAACGGAGCCGGTCTGTTCGGTGATCCGAGCAGGACTTGAGGAAGAGATAGGCGTACTCGTGAGAACATGAGCCGAGGAAAGTAGCCGGAAGTCGGTCGTGCCGCGACTCATGAATATTCAATGGAAAACCAGCATATCGTGATGTGATTGCCCAGTGCCACTTAGAAGCAGGGGTGGAATTTTTACCACCAAACCTGCTTTTACTGTTTTTTTACCACTGGTAAAAATCGACACGTCAAAAACTGTCTTACCAGTTTTTACCAGTAAGGGTACTGCAAATACTTGCTTAATCTTTTTTTCAGATTTTTTTTTGGTTATTTAGGTTTAGAGGCGCATGGACTGCGTTGGTCATACAGCAATCTTTTTTTCAGAACATATTCAGACACACTGTTTGTATCTCTAGTAGTGTCGCATACCATTCAACGTGCATAATACATATCAATAGGCAAAATTGTAGATGAAAATGCGACAGAAAGTGTAAGCATAGTACCATTTTCTTACCCTTTTTGGCTGTTTTTTTTTGCCAGGTTTTACCGGTTTTTACCGTAAAAACTGGTTGCTATGACAAACTTTTTTTTTCGGTAAAACTCCAACTCTGCTCAGAAGTAAATGAAACAATTTGGCATCCGACTTAGTCGAACAAATAAGATTTCCCAAACTCTCGTCTGCGGAGTAACTACTATTTGAGTGATTGATGCCAATGAGATGTAAATTGAGTTCACATTAAAACTTTTCGTCGTATTAATTAGCTGTATAATATATCAGCTTGATCATATTAATTTTAATTTTAATATTTATTTCGTCTCATTGCAATCAATCATTAGTATGTCATAGCGTTGCAATTAGTACGAACCACAATACACCATCCGAAGCCAGGTCAGTTGGCGGAATAAAAAATGACTAGCCACATACAGCGTCGAATTAACCTCGACTACAAATAGCTAATTACCTACAACTTAGCCAGTGCAAACGGCATCGTGTAGCAAACGTGCGTCACGAATCCAGTGGAACACGGGTCACGCACGGCTGCTCCAAACGCATTGGTAGCATTCACTGCCGTGACGTGGTGCATTAGTGCGTCAGACGCGGTTGACACGAGATACAGGATTTACTGATGGGGAAATGACAGGTGTGCATCATAGGTGCGGAGGCTGATCACCCATCGATGGAGCGGTGGCAAATGGATCTGTCACGGGCGTAAATACAGATCACTCATCAACGTGACAGAAACACACGGACCTGTCTTGGTTGTTGAGACAGAGCGCTCACCAATATGACAGTAACAGACGGACTTTGCATGGCTATTGAGTGCTGGGACAGATCACTCACCGATAGGGCAGTGGCAGACGGACCTTTCATGGCTGTTGAGACAGGCCACTCACCGATGGGACAGTGGCAGACGGACCTTTCATGGCTGTTGAGACAGGCCACTCACTGATGGGACAGTGGCAGACGGACCTTTCATGACTGTTGAGACAGGCCACTCACCGATGGGACAGTGGCAGACGGACCTTTCATGGCTGTTGAGACAGGCCACTCACCGATGGGACAGTGGCAGACGGACCTTTCATGGCTGTTGAGACAGGCCACTCACCGATGGGACAGTGGCAGACGGGCTTTTCAGGCGTGTTGAGGCAAAGGTGGGAGCAGCCGCCGTTGTCGCCCGCGCAGCTGTTGGTGCCGAGCGCACCGGCACGCGACACCACTCTCAGGCCCATCAGGTCCGGCAGGTGCTCCACGATCACCTCGCGCTCGTCGCCTGTCGCGGACACGATCCGTCACAACCACCACCCATCAGCAATGGCATCGAAGTCGGCCGCGTCACAAACGGTTTCCAACGCTGGAGTTGTCACGAGGCGACACGTCACTGAGACCGTCACAACCCATCTCGTGTCCGGTCGCACTACTAATTGCAGCTACAACCACTGATGAGCAGCAGCCATCGCTGAACGGCTCCAATGCAGATAAGCAGCGCAGGGCCGATATCTTGTCTGGGGCGACAGTGTGCTGCCGGTGGTGGGCATCAGGGTGGTGCTTAGCTATCGGGGTGAATTATTAATCTAATTTTTATACCCCTTCAAATGTGATTGCACCCAATCAAACCCTTCAAATGTGTCCCTTTGTGGGTCATATGAATGTGTGTAAAATATTTTAAGGATCAATCAATATGTAAGGGTTGCACAACAAACTAAGCTTCACGCCTATACGCAATTTAGGCATAATCTTATAACACAGAATACTGATTATTTTGAAGGGTTTCCGTCATTGTGGCCATATAATAAATGCTGGAATTCGGATCCTCCTCTCAATGGGAGTATTAGCCGCTCATAGAATTTGGTTCCAGCCGGGGGTTGTCGGGGAATGACGGGGATTGAAAGGGGAATGCTGTCCGATCAGCGTAGATTTTTGGCTATCTGGAAGCTGTTGACGATGTGCTGTGACAACTTGGAGGAGGTACTGGAGTTGGTCCTCGTCCCAGGTAGATAGTCTGGTCTACTTTTGAATGAGGGCCACACATCGCTCTGCATTGTCGTTTGTGACTTTAATTCCTTGGACAATATTGTATGCCTTCAGGGAGTCCTCTCGTGAGTTCCAAGACTTTGGAGGTGCAGACAGGTATCCCATCAGGAGATTCACCTTTTCGAAGAATGCTAGTGTTCCTTTGGTCACAAAGTTTTCCAAACAGTGTACCTGGATAGCTTCAGCTGGATACTGTCACTCATTTGGGAAGCCTTTCAGTTCAAGATTGCTCGTTCAGGGCCTTTGCCACCAAGCTCTTGGTGGTAGATGCCACAACGGATCAACAAAGCTGATTGTCACTTGCTCTTTCGACAGATGCCATTGGTGAGAACGGAATTCTGCCAGTGGCTTTAGAAATTGCTTCATCAATAATCTCATAGGCATGGAGGGCTTTGAAAAGGTCCAAGTAATTTGGGTTTAAAGGGCGCATCGACTGCAATGGTCATATAGCTCGAAGTAATTTCGAGGAACAGATTCGGGAAGGAGTTCCTCGATCCAGTACTTCGCATACACAGCAGCAACGAAGATGGACTTGCTCTGCAAGCCCTGCTCATCTCTTGGAGTCAGCTTGAATTGTCCACGGAACATCCACACTTTCAATGAGTTAAACTACCTTTGCCATCCATCGGGCATGATGCATGGGCCCAGGACGATTGAAGTGGACTCCTAGGTGGAGTTCCTCCAAAGAAAATCAATGAGAGCTCCAGGAATTATCGGTAGGAGTCCCTCAGATCATGTCGCTCTGCCAAAGCCTTTTCAACCCAGGCGATAGATTCGGCTTGAGTCTCGTGGATGGCAAGTGCGATCTCCTCATGGTCAGCACCAGTTTCAAACATGTTCTGGTTGACAAACTCCCATTTGGCCTGGAAGCGGTTGAAAAGAAGCACCTCTGGGCCCTTGGTTGGCCCCATGAGCAGTGATAAATTATTCGGCGAATAGGGTGGAATATGCCACTTTCTGAACACTGAATCGACATCTCTCCCAACGGAGTATCGACATCCTGCTTCATGATGAGTCGTTATGAAGTCTTCATATCTAATTTCCAACATAATTTTGTTGATAAGTAGTATGGTGATACTCACCATTGCGGATTGCAATGCACAAACATCTCTTTGCACAATTACAGGTACGATAAATACCTATGATGCAGTCTGTTATACAATATCAGTTGACAAGATAGGTATTTTGCATCGCTATCGCTAAAATAGTTACCCCTAAATTAGGTATCTCAAAACAAAGGGAAAAGGTGCACGTATGAGTACGCTGTCGGATCAAAATTGTGTTCGAAGAACTTATATTTCTGTTAAATGATATCGTTTCCATGACGAATTTCGGCATCCTACTGTATTCGTTTGACATCTCACACCTAACGAAAAACCATTATTTTAACACTGCCCATGAGTGTTGTATAAGCAGCTTCCACAATCAGCTCCATCACGTGGTACCAACATGCGAAGTCAAGGTCCTTTTCCAGTTTTTGCTCTATAATGATGCATGCACCATAGTTACGGCCCGTGTATAAAATGTCATTCCAACAACTCTTTCGGCCAGGCCCCACTTGTCTAAAGCTTCAACAAAAGTCCTGGCTTGCTGCAGTACAGTGTCATTCAGGATCTCGACAACCTGAAGGAGCTGGCTGACTCCGCTGCCCAACACGAGGATGGGGAGTCTATCAACATGTTCTTGATTCATCAGATCCTTCATAAGCCTACCATCAGTGTGCTATCAATGACACTTCAGCAGTAAACTCTGCTTTCAAGCAGGAGGCAAATTGTTCTTTATGCAGCTGTCATTGCCGCTGGATGGAGGATCGATTGATGTTGAGCTCGTCAACATTCTGCCCGAGAGAGCGAGTGCTTTCTGACAGCATGAACGTTGCCTTTCGGTCTGCCACTTTTGTCCTATCAGGAACCGCTGCAGGGGATGAAGATGCAATGTTCTTTGTCGCCCTTCGGCGTTTGGAGGGACGAGGAGTGGCTCCCGCATCCGCAGCTACTCCCACAACACCGTCGCCTTCTTCAGCGGACACATCTGGACCACCGCTACTTCACGTACTTGACGCCTCCACATGTACGCCTTCGAAAGAGGTTGAGGCCGCTTGTTGAGAACGAAACTTCCTCTCCTCTTGTACCCTCCTTCGCTTGGAGGAGCGGCTTTTTCTGGCAGTCAGGGAGACGTCCACTGGACCCATATTTCATCTCCGGTGTGGTTCTCTTTGGACAAGTAGGAAATCTTTGTCCTCCTGAATGGGGATAGTTGATAGGGCAGCTGCAGTGGGTACATCAAATAAGTATGTTAAGGTGTGCTTGAAAGCCTCTTCCTTCTCAATTTGGGGAGTTGATTGGCGATTTTTGCCCTTCTTCAGTTGCTGGTATTCAGAATACAGTTTCTCTACCTTAACAAAGGAGTGCCTTTGCAAACCATGGGGATGCGAGCTCTTGCCCAAAAACTTCATCACTCGACTCAGTACGGTAGCGGTACTACGAATAGTGAATTTCTCCTGATGCTAGTGAAGGAAGTTGCCGAGGACTTCGTCATTTGATGGCAGTTTGGACTCTTTCACATCTTCTTTGGTGCTGACTAGGTAAATGTTATGCCTACTTCGGCCAGCCATGCCAGGTGCCACTTTAGTCTAATGCAATATACAGAGACTGCTATCAATAATTGTTACTTAACACTTTGAAAATACTATTATACTGTCAAAGACCCGTAAAATACAAAAATTAGTGAAACTTCAAGGTCAATATGTAACCTTTAGACATTGTTTCTAACTTTTATATTTTTTTCATAGGGTTTTGGACACAAAGGAACACATCTGGGGGAGCATAACATTTAAAAAAAACTTTTTAAGAACCACCCTAGTGGGCATGTCTGCTGACAGACTGGTGGATGTTCCCGGCCGCACAGGTGACCTGGTGGGTCGTATCCATGACCTTACCAACATGATAATAGCATTATATGTGTCAAGCTATGTATGTGAACTACCTTGTGTGGCGTACATGTGACCTTGTCCGGCGTACCTACGACGTAATGAGTTGTACATGTGACCTCGTGTGGCGTACCTACGTCATGAGTTGCATCCGTGACCTCGTGCAGCGTACCTACGTTAGTTATTGTGGTTTAGGGGCGCATCGACTGCATAGGTCATATAGCGCCCATGAACCTACGACGTGATGCGTCATACCTGTGGCCCCGTGCGGCGTACCTACGACGTACGACGAGTCGTACCTGTGACCTTGTGCACCCGCTCGATGCGGCGGGTCGTCCAGTCAGTCCAGTAGATGAAGTCTCCCATAAGTGAGATGCTGAAGACGTGCGGCAAGTCGACACCGAGAACCACCCGACGGCCGGTGCCATCCATCCCAGCCACCTGCCGACAGCCACGTGTCAGTTAAACCGTCACACGGAACAGGTCAACAGGTCGACACTGAGCACCACCCGACGGTAGTGCCATCCACCCCAGCCACGTGCCAGTCAAACCGTCACACGGAACAGGTCAACAGGTCGACACTGAGCACCACCCGACGGTAGTGCCATCCACCCCAGCCACGTGTCAGTCAAACCGTCACACGGAACAGGTCAACAGGTCGACACTGAGCACCACCCGACGGTAGTGCCATCCACCCCAGCCACGTGTCAGTCAAACCGTCACACGGAACAGGTCAACAGGTCGACACTGAGCACCACCCGACGGTAGTGCCATCCACCCCAGCCACGTGTCAGTCAAACCGTCACACGGAACAGGTCAACAGGTCGACACTGAGCACCACCCGACGGTAGTGCCATCCACCCCAGCCACGTGTCAGTCAAACCGTCACACGGAACAGGTCAACAGGTCGACACTGAGCACCACCCGACGGTAGTGCCATCCACCCCAGCCACGTGTCAGTTAAACCGTCACACGGAACAGGTCAACAGGTCGACACTGAGCACCACCCGACGGTAGTGCCATCCACCCCAGCCACGTGTCAGTCAAACCGTCACACGGAACAGGTCAACAGGTCGACACTGAGCACCACCCGACGGTAGTGCCATCCACCCCAGCCACGTGTCAGTCAAACCGTCACACGGAACAGGTCAACAGGTCGACACTGAGCACCACCCGACGGTAGTGCCATCCACCCCAGCCACGTGTCAGTCAAACCGTCACACGGAACAGGTCAACAGGTCGACACTGAGCACCACCCGACGGTAGTGCCATCCACCCCAGCCACGTGTCAGTCAAACCGTCACACGGAACAGGTCAACAGGTCGACACTGAGCACCACCAGACGGTAGTGCCATCCACCCCAGCCACGTGTCAGTCAAACCGTCACACGGAACAGGTCAACAGGTCGACACTGAGCACCACCCGACGGTAGCGCCATCCACCCCAGCCACGTGTCAGTCAAACCGTCACACGGAACAGGTCAACAGGTGCGGCGGGCCGACACAGAGCATCATCTATCTACTGTCACAGCGAACATAGCGCTTAGTCGGCACTCATGGCAGCTGCTCACTTCTGGTATCATCGTGGAATTCAGTTGACACACATGGAAAGTGACACCGTTGACCCTTCCTAACGTTCAAAACTAGGTTCCATACACCGCGTTTGTTTTGATTTGGTTTGTAGGAGCGCAACTTACGCCGGTGAAGAACATTCCTACTCATGAAGCAGAAACACTTCCCCATCTGTCCTTGGGTATCCCGCCATCGCGTAACTCAGCGTCAATCCGGCATAAATGTAAACCGAACCACGGCCGAAAGTCGAATTGAAAAGAACCAGCATATGCGCACAGTGATAAATGCGTCTGACAGAGAACACAGAACAGGTCGTGGATCACCACTGCTAACATTTCGACCACTGATTTAACAACACGATCGCTTGACAACAAGCACAAGCTGAATGTAATGACACCTCACATATCGGCCGCAATCAGGAGCTAAGAACAAACATAGGAAAACGCCATGAAGCTGGCATATGCCAAAAGTATAGCACAACACACAATTTCACCCGCAACACAATTTCACACACATTCACACAATTTTCACAAATACACACAATTTCACCTGCAACACGACTAGCCATCCCAGCCCGAGCAGCAGCGCAACACCCGTCGGCGCCACGCACCACGAGGACAATACACACCTCGATACGGTCGATGCCGGCGTCGCACCAGAACAGCTGGCGCAGCGTGAAGTCGAGCGTGATGCTGTTGGGCCACTTGAGGTCGGTGTCGAACAGCGCCTGCCGGCCGGTGCCGTCCAGCGCCGAGCGCTCGATCTTGGGCCGCAGGTCGCCCCAGTCGGACCAGTACATGTAGCCGGCGGCCGGGTCGACGACGATGGCACGCGGCTCGTCCAGGTCCTTCGACACCAGCACCTGGCGGCCGGAACGCAGTGATGAATTATTCGTGAAATAGGGTGGAACATGCCACCTACTGAACACTGAAGGGACGTCCTTCTCAAAGAAATACCAACATCGTGCTTCTCGATGTGTGTTTGTGAAGTCTCCACGCCTCGTTTCTAATGTGGTGTCTTGTGTGTAAGTTGTACAAGCATCATGCTTATGCTCACCATACAGATTGTGATGCATAAACATTTCGTACCTAACGCGATTTCAGGTAAATAGATTACCCATGATATGGTCTACTGTTCAATACCATTTGCTGATGGTATGACATTCTTATCGGTATCATTATCATAAGTATCCCTCTATTAATTGTCTCAAAAATAAACAAAAACATGTACATATAAGCACGCTATGCGCTCAAAATTGCGTTTGAATGACTTAAATGTTATTCCAAACGACAGCTTTCACGGCGAAGTTAGACATCTTACTGAACTCGTTTCGACGTCTCACACCTAACGAAAAACCAACATTTTAACGCTGCCAGAACAGTATGGCCCCATTGTAAATTAGTGGGGCGTTTCCCTACGCGGGCATAGTCAGGTCTGGTCCGACTCCAATAGGGCGTGTGCTTCCTAGCACTTCGGCCGACTGAAAGCTTCAGAGCATCGCTTTTCATGCACATTGACACCAAAGCAATGCTTGTCGATGGTGTGCGTCTGGTTGGTTATTGGTTTTACGACACGTCGACCGTTGAGTCATATAGCGTCGCCAATCTCTCACGCCGATTGGTCGCGGGCGAAGAGAAGCGACAGGTGAGACTCGAACCCACAATCTTTCGATTGTGAGACGAGCATCTTACCCCTAGACCAATGGTGTGCGTCTATCACGAGGCTCAGACAGGTGCAGGTCCGAACTTGTGGCTCCAACGACGCTACGGCCCGATGGCGGGCGAAGTCATTTGACCAATCAGCTGCACGCACGCACACCCACACACAATATGAACATACACAATACGATAATGTCCAAATGAGAAGAAAAAAAAACATCAACCATGTGGGCAGCCAGCGAAATCAAGCTAGCGGTGCCTGCGAACGACAGCACGGCAGTGAGAATGCCTGGAGACCTTGCATCGCTCAAGCAATAAACACTGACAAACTGTGCTGCTTTACCAGTGCTGCCACGACGGCAACACCAGCGGTCGCACCCCGGCAGACCCAGCGGCGGTGGTGGCCAGAGCCGGAGCGCAGCTACGAGCGGCACCCGAGCGTCGCCGCCCCGGTCCTGCTCGTGGCGCGGAGCGCGGCGTCGCCAGCCCAGCACACACCTTGCGCGACGAGCCGTCCAGCCGCGCCACCTCGATCCGGTTGAGGCCCGTGTCGGTCCAGTGGATGTTGCGCGCGATCCAGTCGACCGCCACGCCCTGCGGACTGTGCAGCTCCGACAGGATCACCGACTGCTGGCCGGTGCCGTCCAGCCGCGACCGCTGGATCATCTTGGTCTGCCGCACAGCGCGTGAGGGTGCCATCATGGGCCACGGTGCAGTGGGGTGACGTCATTGGCCACAGTGCAGTGGGGTGACGTCATTGGCCACGGTGCAGTGGGGTGACGTCATGGGCCACAGTTCAGTGTGGTGACGTCATGGGCCACGGTGCAGTGGGGTGACGTCATTGGTCACAGTGCAGTGTGGTGACGTCATGAGCCACAGTGCAGTGGGGTGACGTCATTGGCCACGGTGCAGCAGTGATAAATTATTCGTGAAATAGGGTGGAATATACCACTTTCTGAACACTCAATCGACATCCTTCTCCAAGAAGTATGGACGTCCTGCTCCTTGATGCACGCTTATGAAGTCTGTCTCCTTTCAAGCAGTATCTAGTTTATAAGCAGCATGTACATTGTGCTCGATAAGGAATGGTGATACACGAACATTTCGCAATGAAACTTCAGGTAAAGGGATTACTTATAATGTGATATGGCATACAATACCAGTTTATAGCATAGTTATTATTCTCCCTATCCCAAATAGAGCTCTTCTTAAATTACGACTCTCAAAACAAATGATCAAGGCACAGTCATAAGTATCTACACCATGGGCTCAAATTTGAATCTGAAAGACATCAAAAGCATTTTAAACGACACGAATTCCATGGAAAATTTCGACATCCTACTGTGCCCGTTTCGACATCTCACACCTAATGAAAAACCATTATTTGAACCCTGCGGTGCAGTGGGTTGACGTCACTGGCCACAGTGCAGTGTGGTGACGTCATGGGCCACAGTGCAGTGGGGTGGCGTCATGAGGCACGGTGCAATGGAATGGCACCATGGGGCGCAGTGCAATGAGGTGTCGTTAGTTCATGGCAAACAGACAACTTAGGATAACTCCGATATTCATTTGTGGCGGAATGTCAATATACAGAAAGACGTCAGCCAGCATGAACACATTTTACAACAGGATGCGGAAGGCCTTTTGAGCTTAGACGTCTCCGTTCGCAGAACACGAAATCGAACGTGAGTTCAGACAGACTTCCTTTCGTGACATGGTATTTGCCCGCCGGGAAAAAAACAAAAGTGAAAACATAATGTTGCGGAGCGCTGCACTGAGCATTGCTAAATTGAAGACGATGATGAAAAGTAACCAAATGCTGATATTAATTCAACACAAAATCACAGAATGGTATGATATATTTCGGGCTTTACCATTCTTTGGAGACGTAGCATGCATTCAGACATTTACTATGCCAGATTTGTAGCACATGCTTTATGCATGAGGTCTTCTACTAATATTGACGAAAGGGTTTTAAACATCGTCTAGGTCCAAGTATCGATCATATTTCAATATCGACATAACAATAGACATTGTAATAAATCAGACCATTTTGTGACCTTATTTTCAATTAATATGAGCATTTGGTTAATTTTCATAATCTTAAATGAATGCATGCACACCTTGGTGGTGCTATGAAGCTCACTGTATTATATATCGATATCAGAACATAGATCACTTGGTCGAGACTCCGAGCAGCATTTGCACCCCAAACGCCATTCCAAATCACCACATAAATCATCAAAATGACGAATCCAATTTGAATGGTCGCCTGTGAACGGCCGACAACTGTAGACCGACTTACCTCCTCGTCAGTCCAGTAGAGTTTGTCCTCCACGGGGTCGTAGTCGACGGCCACGGCGTGTCTGACGCCCTTGAGTGGCAGCACCAAGTCCGTCCGGTCGGGCGTGTCCAGCGAGATGATCCGGATATCGGTCCGGCGCGCCAGCATGATCAGCTTCTCGGGAACTGTGGACGCGTCATCGGTCAGAAGAGTGGGTGAGGTCCACTTCAGGTGCACGGTACAAACCTGGCTTCCGGCTATACAACCAGAGCCGTCACAAGCGTATTGACCTCTTAGGTCGAGGTGAAAACATGACATCTTCGGAATATATAGCCAAAACATTAGTTTGGGAGGTGACCAGGGTAAATAACGTTAACTGTAATTAGCAATGGATGTATAAGTGATACAATTAATACTGAGAGTAATTTCCACGACCAGTCACTTGCTTATTGGTTGAATTTCACTTTGGAACACAACAATTCTACTTCAACTGCCTTGTATCTGTGCTTAAGCAACCACCTTCCCTTTTTAATCGGCAACATTATATTAAAGTGAACGGCACGCATCATTACACCCACACCGCTCCAGTGGAGGTGTAATGCCCGCTCAACTGGCAGCGGTCTGCCCTTCGTCCCTACCCGCGTGCACGGGCAATGCTTTGCACCGACACCCGGTGGCGCCGACGGGGCTCCGCACTCACACTCGGTGCAGTGGGTGGCGTTCTGCAGCCGGGTGCCGGTCGGACACGAGCACACGTAGCCGGCCGCCGACGGCGACAGCAGACACAGGTGCGAGCAGCCGCCGTTGTTGCGCACGCACGGCGACGGCGCCGCCAGCGCCGGCTGCCGGTTCTGCGAGAACACGTGCAGATCTAGCGGCTGCAGGCCGCCGCCGCCCTCGCCGCCCAGCACCGTCCACACGTCGTCGCCCGTCCGCTTGTCGCACGAGTGGATAGCGCTGCAACAGTGACAACACGTCATCGCTCGTTCGCCAGTCACACGAACGGATAGCGCTGCAACAGTGATACCATGTCGTCGCCCGTTCGCCAGTTGCACGAGTGGATAGCGCTGCAACAGTGACAACACGTCATCGCCCGTCCTCTAGTCGCACGGTTGACGGCAAGGAAATGCCGATTTAGCCCTTCAAGAACAATGGAAACTGAGATGTGGTAATTAAATATTGACATATTTTCGTGGAGCATGAAATACTTAAGTGCAATCTGTACGGGCCACACCCTCGAATCGTACTAGTGCACTCGGACGAATATAGGTGCTTACGGTGTGCCACATAGTGGTCAACGAGCAGGTGAAAGCGAATACAGCAGTACACTAAAGTTGGATGAAGTAGACGAGTAGGCATTCAAAAGTAGGCTAACGCAAAACAAAAGCTGCAATATCCCAAAAGTACAACTGGTGTTCACTGGTCACTAAGAATCAAGTCTCTAGATGGCTTCTTTTCCAACGTCGCATGAAACAGAACAATTATAGGCTTCTGGATAGGAAGCCAATTCCATGCTCTTGTAGCTTGACTCAAAAAGGAACGACGACCGAACTCACTTATGGTAGTCAGCAGCACAACATGCCGATGATTTGATGAATTTTATGAAACACCTTCCAAAGAGCAAGCTCTGCTCCAACCAGCTGCCTCATCAAATCCACTGGTGTCGACATTCTGGCTCTCACCTGGTAGTCCAGTCCGTCCAGTAGAGTTTGTCGCGGTACAAGGTAACCGAGAACGGGTGGGACAGTTGCACCACGGCCTCAATCACCACTCGACGGCCAGTACCGTCGACGTTCTGGGCTGAGATCTGAGGTCTGTCCTTGTGCGCCTCTGTCCAGTACACCACCTGGAACACAGCAGATATCAGCTGACTACATAGTCCCTGTCCAGTACACCACCTGCAACACAGCAGGTATCAGCTGACTACATCGTCCCTGTCCAGTACGCCACCTGTAACGCAGCAGATATCAGGAGTCCATTTCCAGTACACCACCTGCAACACAGTAGATACCAGCTGACTACAAGGCCTCCGTTCATTACACCACCTGCAACAAAGCGGATACCACCGCCGGAACACAGCAGTACACCGCCGGAAGCAGAGCGGATACCACCGCCGGGACACAGCAGTACACCGCCGGAAACACAGCGGATACCACCGCCGGGACACAGCAGTACACCGCCGGGAACAGAGCGGATACCACCGCCGGGACACAGCAGTACACCGCCGGAAACACAGCGGATACCACCGCCGGGACACAGCAGTACACCGCCGGGAACAGAGCGGATACCACCGCCGGGACACAGCAGTACACCGCCGGAAACAGAGCGGATACCACCGCCGGGACACAGCAGTACACCGCCGGAAACAGAGCGGATACCACCGCCGGGACACAGCAGTCGCTAGCTGACTACACGGCATCTGATCAGCACACCACCTGCGACGAGCGGCCACCAGGGGAAGTCCGAGTGGCTTATTGGACAGTCTCTGTCCAGCAAGCCGCTTGAAACAAGCGAACTGTTAGCCAATTACAGCACACCACCTGCTGAAATATTGGTAACCAGTTCAGGGATCATAAAAGCATCTCATTTAAAGTGTCATGTAACCCAATAATGTATATCCCAGTCACCAACTGATGCATAATGTCAAACGGACAGCGCATTAGCATCACCAGCCACTCATGATCTCACCAGCTGCAGACAAAGTCGTGACAGCTCGCGCAATGCACTGAACAAGGCTGAACAATAACGATGCCACTGACTGGATGCGAGGACTTGAATACAGTTAGCAAATCAACCAGCAGCTGGAAAATCCGGAAACGATCCTGGCCATCTGCATGCTCAGTGAATGGCACAGCGAAGCTAGTTATTATTGCATAACAAGAGAGCAACATGGGAACATACAAACGCCTCGCATCCGCATGTCGTAAGAGTTCAAACATGGAACTAAATTAATGCAGGCATTTACAGATGGCAGAGACCGCATTTAACATTAACCACAACACAAGATCAAAATAACTAAAGTTAAATAGACATTTCAGGCAGCGTAGACATATTAATTCCTTTCTTTTGTAACCGACAACAATGATATAACCGTGGGTGGCGCCATTAGCCATGAACGTGCATAGAATGCGTCGAGAACCGCCCAATAAACAAACAACAAACCGACGACAATGATATATGGTTATCAAGCACACAATGCAGCGATTCATCACAGGACGCTACCATGCAGATACCATGCAGTATGAACAATAATGTAAACAGGAAAACAGATCGAATTGATCATAATAGCATCGGCGACTTTGATTCTTTACCATATCAAGGAACTGGTTTCATCTGAAAAACTGTCATAAACTAGGCATGGAAGGCAGAATGCAGAGTTAAAATTTCAGTCGTCATTTCTGGTCATGCATGATTCCTACCCCCTGAAAGGATGCGATTGCAGCGGTGGAGGGCTGACACCTGAGTGCCCAATAATTATTCCTGGACAGAACTGACCTTCGCGCCGTAGTCGATCGTGATTCCGTTCGGCCAGAAGATGTCCTCGTCTACAAACACTGAGCGGGTGCTGAGGTCTCCGTCCATGCCGGCGCGCTCTATCTTCGGCACCTCGCCCCAGTCGGACCAAAACAGCAGGCTGTGCCGACACAGCACAGCACCAGCATCACAGCACAGCCACGTCCCACGCGACGCATCACTAACTCGGGACGGCCAGGGGGACAGCATGCTGTGTCGACACAGCACACCAACTCGGGGCGGGCAGGGAGACAGCATGCTGTGTCGACACAGCACAGCACCAGGGTTTCACATCACTGCCCTGATCGAACTGCCACTCTGCACGCAGGCTCAGGGGCCCGGAACGACAGACAATACTAATGTACCACAACGAGTGGAAAGCGGTGTTCTCGAATGCGATTAGAATTCGGTATCGAACATCGCGGCAAATGTCAGCAATACGAGGTGACAAGCTTTGGAGATTTCGGAGTAAGATGTGCGCGTGAACTTGGTCTGATTAATGTTTCTTCAGAAGTTGGCCGATCAACGTTTTTCATTGTACGTTTCCAATGTATATGCAAAATCGATATTGCTGTGACGTTATTGTACGTAGGCGAATGTCACATAAACAGTCACCTCAAGATGAAAAACGTGTCCGTAACAATGCAGCCATATGGTACATTAGGTTTTGAGTCTGTTAACCCAAATTTTGACAGCAAAGGCATCAAACGACAGTGGCAGATGCTGATACGTGGATCACAGCATCTTGGAGCAGTCATCACTGGCATCAAGTTAGTTAGCAGCTTATCACTGTCAAGCGTCGAATAAACTGAATAACGAAGTTATCAGCAATTCAACGGATCAATTAATCTAGCTCGACCGCCAACGGCATCCAACAACTCAACCGAACAAAACCAACATAACAATATTGCGTGATCGCCAGGACGCGTGTGTGTCTGTGTGCGGGTGTGTGCCAATGTGCACGTGTGTGCGTGCCAGTGTGCCTGACGCACCCATCGGAGGGGAGGAGCGCGATGGCCCGCGGCCGATCCACCTCGTCCCAGAAGAGAACGCGCCGGTAGCCGCCGGTGCGGCCGGCCACCTCGATGCGCTTGGTGTCGCTGTCTGTCCAGTAGATCTTGTCGGTGACCCAGTCGATGGCCAGGCCGTCCGGGTTCACCATCCGCTGTGTGATGACTCGCCGCTGCGCACGGACGACCGTCCAGTGAGCCGGCGGCCATACGAGAAAACACACCGCCACGGTACACGGCTCACACTGCGTGACAAAGACAAGCCTCGGGAGGCCGGCGCTACACCTGACCCAACATCGCAAACGAAATCCACCATCGGCTGTGATGCTGAAGATGCCACACAAGAACTTGCATTGTAAATGCATAGAAAGACATCATGGGGGTTCAGGGGCGCATCGACTGCAGTGGTCATGCAGCGAAAGACATCATGCAAAGCAATGACCTGGATAAAGTATTTCATTGTGATAAAGCTAGAAAGAAGCAAACAGCAGTCAGTGACTTACCGGTCGGACTCGTGCCGGGCCAGCGAGGCTGGCACATTTTATCTCTTCTGGACGAATATCAATCCAGCACACCTCACGCTTCACATAGTTGAAGTCCACCGCAGCTGCATCCTCAACACCCTGCAAACAAATAGTTGTAATCACTTCAAAAGGCATTACATACATCAGTATCATTAACTTGTAAGTCAACAATCTTTTTTTTTCACTACATTGCGGTTGCAAAGAAAAGTATGGCACAACTAATTGCTTTATGTCTCTCATGTCACCAAAAAGCTCCTGAAATTTCCCTTGCAGATTATATTACATGTGAAATTGCCTTACCTTGGTGATGACAGTACCATTGGCTCTTGGATGCTGTAAATTAACTAAGCGGACATCACGTCTGTTGGCGAATAGTAAAGATGGACCAGGTGCGAGCCCTGTACAGAAAAATGTGTCAATATTCAAAATATGACGAAAAACACACCTATGATTGGCATCTTCATATGGCAGTCATCACTAACATGTGAAGCAGTTATATCAGTCCCATCTCCTGCTGAATAAACACCCTCACCTACATCGGGCAGCTATATCAGTATGAGGTGCCGTTAAGGGTGCTGAACGAGCAAGGGAATGAGGCTGGCTACATTGTTCCAGATCTGCAGGCACAGGATCAGGGATCATTGTGAGCACACAACCTGTGAAGCTCCCACAACTGGGCTCTGTTGGCAGCCCACACATAGCTGGCACAGGATCAGGTGTACATAGCCATAACCGACACACTGTATTATGTCTAGCTTAGGTGAAAGCTCAGAAACTTCAGAAATAAGTGCAACGAACTTTGGCATAGCACATCAAAATCTGAGATACGTGCACCATGCTCGGCGGAGGCGCCTGGTTTCAGAAACGGTGAATCCAATGTCAGCATATGTGCCTTGAAAACTAGCCCATTCCAATGACAATACACAGTTGTACTCTTGTCGAAATTCAAAATTGTTTTTTTTCTTCTCAAAATAAAGGGAATTGTTCTTGGTTGTGCCTTTATGACAAACTCAGCAGCTGAGATAATATGGTGTTGCCTGCCTCTCACCCTGGCAGGAAGGATGGCACAGCAGGAAACCATATCCCATACCTCTGGCATGCCAGATGCTCAGCTCAACCACAAGGCTACTGATTGATGCCCTAAATTTTCTTCAAATAGCAGGCTAAGCTAGGTTATGTTAGATTAATAAATATATAAAAGCCAGTAAGGCAATTTTTGGTCAAAAATTGGTTCTTCTTGTGTTTTCTAATATGGTTCTTTTCAGAAGAAAAAAGATGTAGCATAACCTAACCCAACCTGCTATGCAAGAAAGCAAATGATTTATTGAATGAAAACGTCCAAAAAAATGTTCTCAAAAATTTTCAAATTGAAAACCCAACCTAGCCTAACTGTTTTTGAAGAACACAAACTTCTTTTTTAGGTCCAAAACAATTTTCTCAATTTTTATAACTTACAACAAAGCCCTGACCTAACCCTTTTGTATACTACATGGAGGTAAAATGTGTAAAACTTGTCTCTTGGGTACCTTAAACTGCAATAATACCAACATTTTTAGATGCAAGCAACTCAAGAAGATGCAGAATGCATCTTCAAGAAGATGTAGAAAGCAACTCAAGAAATGCAACTTCCAATTTTCTTTTTGAACAATTGCCACAAAAATCTACATTTTCCAACATAAAGAACTTAACCTAACCTAGCATAACCAAACCTAACTCCTTTGTTTGCATTATGGATGTTAAATGTGTTTAAAACTTCTCAGCAGCACATTAAAGCACAATAATACCACTTTGGGTGGGATAATATATCATATTATCCATCAGATCTGATGAGCTAATCAGATATCCATCTGATGATAATATATCATCACAATAATACCACTTTTGGTGGAATAGTATATCATATCGTGAAAAATAATATAAAATTACAACAAAAACCTAATGTACTGATATTGGATTGTCTACAACCTACTGTAAATTTGAAGATGAAGGAAACTTTTAATATTTTGGATTTTTAATGCCATGCTTAAGACCATGTGACCACACATTTTCTCCACAAATGATTACTTTTAAATCAACTGCGGTCAATACAATTGACAACATGATAGGCATGATATAGAGGAAATGTACTATGATGCTTCAAAAAGGAAATTATGAATCTTGCTGCCATGGAATTACTTAAAAAAAACAAATACTGGCAGACCTTGGAGCAATTTGAACAAATAACCTAGCTGGGAATGACACTGTGTTGTTGAAAATTTTAAACCTGCATGGTTGTCCTCAAAAGAAAGCTGAATAATTATGTGAGATACTGGAGTGCAACCTGTACACTATGAAACTAAACTTACATTGGTGGTGGATTTGTGCTTTAGGGTGCATCGACTGCATTGGTCATTTTGCGCCCATTAAACTTACATTAATATGCATGGCTGTGTGTGGTTTGTCTCATTTGTATACTAACCTTACTGCTCAACCAAGAATTGGAAAACAGAATACATATGAATAGATAGATCATATAATAAATAAATAACCTAACCTAGACTAAGATAATGTAGCTTAAAATATAAAATATATTATAGCATAATAGAATATAACATAGCCTAACTGAACCAATAAATTTGTCTTAAAAGGTGTTTATATGTCTGGAATTTTTATTCAGAATACTATGCTTATGAAGGTCACTAAGATGATGGGACCACTTATTTTCTGTGCAAAGGAAATTTTTGGTTTTATTTTTTTTTAATTTGTTTTAAAAAAACTTAAACCAACCTAATCAAACCTAACCAATTTTTTGCTTTAAGGACGAAAATGCATGTAGTCATTTATTCTTACCACCTTAAAGCACAATAACACCAAAAAGTTGCCAAATAATTTTTTTTTAAATCACAGCAAAATAGTTTTTTTTCTTGCTTAGGTTAGGCTAGGCTAGGTTAGGCTGGGTTAGGTTTCTTCTTTAATTTGGACAATTTTCAGTAAATAAATTGTTAGACATTTTCCTAATTAAATTTTTTGTTTTTTCCAAAGGCAAGTTAAGAGCTAGGTTGAGTTAGGTTATGTTGCATTTTTTTTTCATTTTTTAACATTTCTTTTTATGCTATATTAACTATCTCACAGCAATTTTTTGGCATTATTTTGCTCACAACCTGAAAAGTAAGCATTTGCACAGAAAATAAGTGGCCCCATAATCTTAGTCACCTTCATAAGCATGGTATTCCAAACAAAAATGTATTTTAAAACACCACTGCTTATGACAAATTTACCATCTAACCTAACCTAACCAGAAAACCAGTATCATACCCAAACAAACTGTTCCACCTTGACTCCAACAAACCTTGCGAACATCGCTAGCTCTGCCTTTAGCGTTAACAACATCGCAAGGAACTTCCAGCCTTAATTTAAAGTTACAGACCCATGTGGCTGCAAATATTTCTTGTTGGGAATGAATATGGAATGAAGCCAGAAACACAAGGTTATTGATGTCAAAGAGCATTGAATTAAGTACATGAAGTGTTGAAGTGCTTCATTATTATGTCTGTGACACCAGAGTGGGAAACTTACTTTCCGGGTTGGGAGTCGGAGTGCATACCTATTTCTTCCGGAGCACATTTTCATGGACATTATTTTTTTTATACATGGAATCTGCTTACCAGCAACCGACCGGAAAAACCTAAATCAGTACCTACATAATATGCATAAGTAATATCATTCTCATTTTTGTCAAATCAAATGCCAAAACATACGAACAAAGAAGTCAACAATGGATGGCACCGCCTGGCAGACCCGTAATAATCAGCACTGCTTTGTTTCTTATAACTCACAGGAGAAATGCATTTTCCTTTCACTGTTGGTCTCAGTACAAGGCTAGCCATATGAAAAACAAACAAAAATACTTCACACTTCACCCTCAGCTAAGAGTGCATACCTACCTACGCAGCCAATTTCCCACGTAATACGAACGCAACTCCGCTACCGCACATGCCACAGTTGGATGTGATCAAAGCAAAGGATTAGTCAAGGTCTTGTGTTTACTGTTAACTTGTGTGGACACTGTTAACCATGTGTTCAAAGTTGCTAATGGTTATGACGTCATATACAAAATACCTTGCATTGATTGGTTGACAGACAGATTTCAGAACAGAAAACGCTAACGCAGCCAATTCTGGTCGGTGGCCCCCGGGATGTCTCTTAAAACTGTCAGTTTCCCACTATAGGGTGGCAGAAACAGGTATTCCGAGACGGGGCTCCAGAGCCGGAGAACAGTGTTCTCAGTGTGCATGCGCATCATCTTGCAAGTTGCTGTTGGCTCATTGTTGTCGGCAATTCCGGTGGTTGAGATTGATGGAGTGTGTGAAGCTGTGGTCTGGCTGCTGACTGCTACAAAAAGTGATTAGTTTGAGTGGTGACCGTAAGTGGAATAACCAGAGTTTTTTTGGGTGTCGTTCTGTGTTTGTTTTTATTGATATCTTTGTTCCCACATTTGTGTCGGAGTACATGTGAAGCCCATCCTATCCAGTATGAACCCAGAGTGCAAAAATGTTTTCAGAGATAAAATCTCTTAAGAAGTGCCTTAATTCCCACCCTGTGTGACACACTAGGTATTAATAATTATATGAGATTGGGTATATTTGTAGAGTGAGGATTATGATGATGTATTTATCTGCCAACTGAAAAGTAATCATTTGCAGAGAAAATGAGTGGTTGCATCGCCTTTTTCACATTAAAATACAGTATTAAAAAAATTCAAAGCATCTAAATTTATCTTTATCTGCAATAATACCAAACCTGCTGATGTTGGGTTATCTAATATAATTACACCACCAAATCAGTCCACATGCTCTGCCATTTCAATGCAAGGTAGCATGATTTTATGTGGTGAATATCTCACTGAATGTCACTGTGAATATATGATTTCCCAAATAAATGGTAGAGGAAGAAGTTGTTAGGTAAGCTTCAGCAAGCCCAGCCAATACATGTGTATTCCAATTCACACTCAGGCAGGGTGGGAATTAAGGTACTTCTTAAGATATTTTATCTCTGAAAACATTTTTGCACTCCGGGTTCATACTGGATAGGATGGGCTTCACATGTACTCCAACACAAATGTGGGAACAAAGATATCAATAAAAAGAAACACAGAACGACACCCAAAAAACCGCTGGTTATTCCACTTATGGTCACCACTCAAACTAATCGCTTTTTGTAGCAGTCAGCAGCCGGACCACAGCTTCACACACTCCATCAATCTCAGCCACCGGAATTGCCGACAACAACGCGCCAACAGCAACTTGCAAGATGATGCGCATGCGCACTTAGAACACTTCTCCGGCTCTGGAGCCACGTCTCTGAATACTTGCGTTCCTGCCACCCTATAGTGGGAAACTTTGGGTCTTAAGAGACGTCTCCAGAGTCCTGGAGGCCACCAATCAGAATCGGCTGAGTTAGCATTTTCTGTTCTGAAATCTGTCTGTCAACCAATCAATGCAAGGTATCTTGTATATGACATCATAACCATTAGCAACTTTGAACACATGGTTAACAGTGTCCACACAAGTTAACAGTAAACACAAGACCTTGGCTGATCCTTTGCTTTGATCCCATCCAACTGTGGAGTGTGTGGTAGCGGAGTTGCGTTCGTATTACGTGGGAAATTGGCTGCGTAGGTAGGTACGCGCTCTGAGCTGAGGGTGAAGTATTTTTGTTTGTTTTTCGTATGGCTATCCTTGTACTGAGACCAACAGTGAAAGGAAAATGCATTTCTCCTGTGAGTTATAAGAAACAAAACAGTACTGATTATTACGGGTCACTGCCGGGCGGTGCCATCCATTGTTCACTTTTGTTCAAATGTTTTGGCATTTGATTTGACCCAAAATGAGAATGATATTACTTATGCATATTATGTAGGTACTGATTTAGGTTTTTTTCTGGTCAGTTAGTGGTAAACAGATTCCATGCATAAAAAAATAATGTCCATGAAAATGTACTCTGGAAGAAATCGGTATGTACTCAGACTCCCAACCCGGAAAGTAAGTTTCCCACTCTGCACTCAAGGGCTTCTTTTATATAAGCAACACACATTACCTAATTCAGGTTCTACATTCACCTTTCAAACATCACAAGAAATTAACAGCACAGTAGTACAGCTGTTCTAAACAAAAAAGGAAATAATAAATGAGGAAGTTTTCTTACCATGAATTAGATGGACATTCAGCAGGCTTATGATCAAAACCAGAATATGGTTTGATGGAACTGCCATCATCCATCACATCACTGGAAAGGTTTGAAAGAACTATGCAGCAATCTCTGAGTCCCATAGGCTTGACTTGAAAACGCTTGCATCTTCTGTTTCCGCCGTAGTAGTACAATACGAATAATACAAATGAATTCAAGGAGAAAAGTTCATTGTTTACAGCAGTGCACTCTCAAAGGTATTCACCACTCGAGCTCTTCCTCTGGCACACGCCTTGCATATCGTCAAGCCAAGTGAATTAATGTCATATCGCTTTGATGGAGCAGCTCTCGCAGCGTTTATAACTTCCGCAAAATTCCGGTCAACCGCAAATAAAACTTACTTAAAAGAAAAATGCCACTACTACAACCAGGAACCACCGACCATCAAGTCTAGCGGCGCAATGGCAAAACGACAATACATTCGCGGCTATTGCGGCAAATGCTGGCAACCATTTTCAAGATCTTCAGATAAGATGCAGCGGAAGTTGGCAGCACATTCGGCAGCATATTCGGCAACATCTTCGGCAGCATGTTCAGCAACATATCACATTCACATTTAGGACAAATATATCGGTTTAAAACTGTTAAATCCTGAGTTCTAAAGTGTGGTGAATGTGCTGCTGAAAATGTTGCGAATGTGCTGCTGAACGTAATACCAACTTCTATTGCATTGTGCTCGAACGTTGTGCAGGGTTGATTTCGGGTGAAAAATTCAAGAGGAGTGGGGGTGGAGGAATTCGGAGTGTTGTGCAGGGGCGCCTTCAGCTGAAAAAAAGATAAAAATTAAAGGGGAGGGTGCATTCGGAGGGGCATTGCATCTGCATAGGGGAAGGGACACACTTGGATCCACCATTGGCTTGGGTGGGCAGATTTTGATAGGTCAATTATGCCAGGTTTATTGATGAAAGGTTGGGACCGAATCATGGGACTGGAAGATAGTGTTCGTGTCGCTCGAGTGTTCAGGAGGGGAAATCGCTCTGAATTTTGGTAGACTTATATTGGAGTGCACGCAATTCAAGCATCGGATGGACACAATTTAGCATCGAAGGGACACGTGCTCCTCCAAAAGCACACGAGGCAACAGCGATATTAGGTACCTTCATCTCAAACACGTAGAACCCCGGACCTGCTTCTAATTATCTATATGACCACGGAGTATTTTATTTAAAAAAATCAAGTTACAAGTTTGAAGTACATGATCAGTCGTGATTCCGTGAGGAATTTTCTGGTGGGTCATTGCAGTTCAACGCACCGGCAAAGTTGCATTCCTCCAACCGTTATTTTTTTGTACTAATCGCGCACTAACTTTATCGGCCCGGTGGCCATGCCCAAAAATGCCTCCTTGATCAATTGAATTGGCTGGGGTCAACATCAAACGGTTCGCATTTAGTCGTTGGCTCACATCATCAGAGGACTGACCGTTCAGTCTATGCGAGGGATCGAAAGAATTGGGCAACACCCCTTAGCTACACCAGGCAGGTCTTACCCCACATAATAACTGCTGAGCGTTTGCTGAGGTCCCTCTGCCCTACCATAGTGACGTTCAAATCAGCGTACGAGGGGGTGGGGCATTATCAAGGCGCTCAAGTCCAGCGGAAAGCGTTGTGGTAAAGCATTGAATCATGTTTTCCAACTCGCATAAAAAAGAGCTACACCATACCGAGCATAAAAAGCATTCACCGTGATACCACTCGATCGCCGGCTACCAGACACCGTGTGTGCAATCATGCGACCACATCTGGAACTGTTATGTGCTGGGTATTGTGTTCTGTGGGAGATTTGCTACGATAGAATGGCTGAGAGGATATTAAGAATTTGAAGCTTCGCTTTACCACACAAATCACATCACACTCATCACATAATCGTCACGTTCAATGCAGCAAATGGCTATGTCTAAATATTTATCGATGAATTACGCTCTCCACAAAGTATAGCTCTGACCAATTTACCAAATTCGGTTTTATATTGTCAAACGTTATTTCAACCGAGAAGCAAGCGACAGTATTTTTAACCAAAAAAAGAACAAAGCTGTCCAACACATGGCTCTGGTTCACGTCACAGCTGACCATACTGACGAGAAGCGGCTCATCTCATTACAGACAGGCAACAAATCCGAACACGACTCCTTAGGACAATACTCGATCGGAAGTGATATCACCCCACCGCTGCAAAACGCCACCTCGGCGATGTGGGTGACCCGCAAACGAGTTGCGTGAGCTGTGCACGGCCACTGCTCTCAGCTCTCCCTAATGGCACCTGTGCCCAGCAACCACAACCATAATTGACCACGAAATATGCATCTAACCAGCCTTAAAACCAGAAGCCCCGATGCCAGAACCAGGACAAGATCCGCACATGATGCTGATGATCACACAGAGTGACATCGATGATCGCACATCGTGACGCTGCTGATCACAAGTGACGCTGGTGATCGCACAGCGCGACGCTGCTGATCACAAGTGATGGTGATGTTCGCACAGCGTGATGCTGGTGATAGCACAGCGTGACGCTGTTGGTGGCACGCTACGTTGATGATCACATGTGATGCTGATGATCACACAGCATGACGATGATGGTCACACGTGATGCTGGTGATGGCACAGCGTCACGCTGATGGGGAGCGGTCGTGCGAGCTGAGGGGCATCATCACAGCTAGTTATTTGGTCTTTAGGGCTCGACGACTGCAAAAGGTCATTTGCAAAGGGCCATGACGAGCATCAGATGCCACTCCAAATCACACATGAACACAAAACCAGTAATAATTTAAATACTAAGAAACCCATACCACACCGGCCACCCCACCCTGCGTTGAGCACGGCATAGCCGGGGCGAACGAGTAGCGTTCGCGCCAGCGCATTTCTTCCGACTCGTCCGTCCGCCCCACAGTCTCCAGTCACCGCGCCAACACGACGGCAGTCACGCCAGCCGCCTATAACCATCAGCCAACGCTGCTGACCAACGCCACGATCCACCCGTCAGCTCCGCCGCTCGACAGTTGCTCTACACTGAGGCCGGGCGGCTGCGGCGGCGACGGCGGCCTCACGCGCGCACCACGTACACCAGCTGGTCGCCGAGCGGCACCGTCCGGCCGTCCAGCGTGGCCGACACCCGGCCGGCGTCCGTGTCAACGTGGAACGTCACGTCGTCCGGCAGTGCCACCTTGCCAAGCATCGGCTCGTCCCACTTCGGAATCTGGCGCGGGCCCAACTCGGCGTCCTCGTAGCGCAGCAATGTCACACTGCCACCGTCTGCCGGACAATCGGACAGTAATGTCACAGTGCCACCGTCAGCTGGACAGTAATGTCACGCTGCAGCAATCCGTCGTACAATTTGACAGTGATGTCAGTGTCATCGTCTGCCAGAAAATCGGACAGTAATGTCACAGTGCCACAGTCTGCTGGACAATCGGACAGTAATGCCAGTGTCCACTGTCTGCCGGACAATCTGACAGTAATGTCACACTGCTGCCGTCTGCCAGACAATCGGACAGTAATGCCAGTGTCCACCGTCTGCCGGACAATCTGACAGTAATGTCACACTGCTGCCGTCTGCCAGACAATCAGACAGTAATGCCAGTGTCCACCGTCTGCCGGACAATCTGACAGTAATGTCACACTGCTGCCGTCTGCCAGACAATCGGACAGTAATGTCACACTGCCACCGTCTGCCGGACAATCGGACAGGAATATAGCACTAGACATTCGTCTGACAACTGGACAGCACTACCACACTGCAGCCATCCACAGGACAATCGGAAAATATATCCATACATAGGTGCATGAGTACATCTTGAGTATTAGCAAATGGTGCTTGAGCATCACCCATGCTAAGTACAACACCACCTACATTTGGGAGATTAAACCAATATAAAGAAGCTACCTCAAAAACATTGTAACCATGCAATATCGCCCCACTTCTTTGGGAAAACATTGGAAAACTATACGAGCACATGGGAGGAATCTGCTGGACATGCGGACGGTGCACGTCACAATGCAGCCCCGTGTCGGACGACCGGACAAACGGTGCACAGGGAAGCAATCCGTCGCACAAACACACGCCAGGAATACGTCCGAGATGTCTGTGGAACGACCGGACGGCACAGGTGCGCGGTTGTCACCACAGGTGTTGATTTCTGAAAATTATTGGGGTGGGGGAGCACAATACATCTAGGCAATGAGTGAACTGAAATATTTTGGTGGCACACTTCATAAGGTCCCATGTTAAAAGTTTTGAAATTATTTGGGGGGGGGGGGAGCTAACATTGAGGGGCATTGACCCCCCCCCCCTCAAAAGTATGCAATACAACACCACTGGCTGTCACGTGCCGAATACATATATTGTGCAGCTGCCCCTGACTTCGGCGCCGCCGGCTCACAAAACGCATCACCTTTCCACGATACCCCTCATCATGATGGTGTCGATTACAGTCCACGGCAGTCGGGCAGGTCAACGACCAACGCACGGCATTAGTTATACGGACGGCACCGAGAGCCGACGGACGGCATTGGTTATACGGACGGCACCGAGAGCCGACGGACGGCATTGGTTATACGGACGGCACCGAGAGCCGACGGACGGCATTGGTTATACGGACGGCACCGAGAGCCGACGGTCGGCATTGGTTATACGGACGGCACCGAGAGCCGACGGACGGCATTGGTTATACGGACGGCACCGAGAGCCGACGGACGGCATTGGTTATACGGACGGCACAGAGAGCCGACGGACGGCATTGGTTATACGGACGGCACCGAGAGCCGACGGACGGCATTGGTTATACGGACGGCACCGAGAGCCGACGGACGGCATTGGTTATACGGACGGCACCGAGAGCCGACGGACGGCATTGGTTATACGGACGGCATCGAGAGCCGACGGACGGCATTGGTTATACGGACGGCACCGAGAGCCGACGGTCGGCATTGGTTATACGGACAGCACCGAGAGCCGACGGACGGCAGCGAGAGCCGACGGACGGCACCGAGAGCCGACGGACGGCACTGGCTATAGCCGACGGACGGCACTGGCTATAGCCGACGGACGGCACTGGCTATAGCCGACGGACGCCACCGAGAGCCAAAGGGCTGCACCGAGAGCCGAATGACTGCACCGAGAAACAACGGACTGCACCGAGAGCGGACAGACGGTGCCGCCACCTTTGATGCTGCGCTCCATCCTGGCGATGCGGTCGGCCAGGCGGCGGGTGGTGTCGCCCTGCATGACGGGCAGCTGCAGCTGAAAGAGGCCGTTGGCCGGCTGCGGGTTGACGACCGTCAGCAGGACGGCCGGTGCGCGCCGGTACACCACGTACGGCTGGCCGGGACAGCACTCGTCGCGCACCCGCTCGTCCGGCGACTCGGTGGAGAAGCACAGCTGCAGGCCCTCCAGCTGCCGGCACAGCCGCCGCCTCGTGACATGGCGGCCCCGACATAAACACAGCGCCGTGACATGGCGGCTCTAACACAAACACAGCGCCGTGACATGGCGGCTCCAACACAAACACAACGCCGTGACATGGCGGCTCCAACACAAACACAGCAACGCGATATGGTGGCTCCAAGACAAACACAGCGCCGTGACATGGCGGCCCCGACACAAACACAGCACCGTGACATGGCGGCTCTAACACAAACACAGCACCGTGACAGGGGGGGGGGGGCTCCAATACAAACACAGCACCGTGACATGTCGGTCCCAACACAAACACAGCACCGTGATAGGGCGGCTCCAACACAAAACAGCACCGTGACAGGGCGGCTCCAACACAAACAGCGCCATGTACCCGCCCGTCTGTTGACATATACGTATTTGTAAATTTACTTCGTCATCACCGTGAATAACTTGTGGTTGACGTCATTCTGGCTTCGGTTGCCGTCAAGTGATGAAGCATGAGAACAGCGGACATGCACAAACCAATGCCGCCTAAATTAACGTGTTCATCTGAGAATCGAGCACAAACACAACGCAAACAAAAACAGGCCTGGTCAGAAAAACGAAAAGAAAAAAGAACAGAAAAAGAAATGCCCTCTTGTCCAAGACCGGTGGACCGACTCACATAATTGGCGGACCAATGACAAAAGAGATAGCTCGACAACAGTACAAACTGGGCGCAATATGACCATAGTTGTCGACGCGCCCTAAAGCCCAAATAACTAACAACAGTACGACCAGCTGCTGATGAGACACAGAAGCACGGCGCACTCGCCCAGCTGTGGAGATGACCTCACCTCCAGTGTGCTGATCAGGTACGTCAGGTTGGCTTGGAGGACCTCCCGCTCGTCAAAGTCGAGCGTCAGATTGAGGGCGTGCACCCCCACCGCCTCCACCTGCAGGGCACCGGGGCCGCGACTTGACCTCTGAACTCAGGCCAACACCTTTTTGAAAGTCTGAAACTACTGTTTCAAAACTTCTGAATCTAATTCAAACGCACATTATACACAAATGTTTAATCCATAGTTATATTTTATGTTTCCCTTTCTGGACCAGGATTTAATAGTTTGGTGCAGCTCATGTCTTCCGATTGGTTTATTTTGTTGTTGCTTATTCTGAGTAAGTGAATGGAGGATAAGTTGTATCCATATCTCGGGCAAGGTTTCGTTTGGGATACATTTCACCTATCCTTGTATAAATCAATGGAACCAATGTATCACTCTACCATTTGGAAAAACAAGCCGTACGTTCATGAATCTTAGAAATAAACCAAAATGCACATCCGATAGCTGCACATCCGATAGCTGCAACATGGCAGTGAACTCGTGTAATCAAAGCTATCTAGCATAGTGTATGCAACCTCTGGCGACGCAAAACCCACCTTCACCATGACAGACTGCACGAACGGCATTATTTTCTTTGTGTACTTCTTCAACTCCGGGTTCTTGGCCATGGCTGCAGCAATTGTCTTCTTATCGGGAAAGCTGCCGTTGTTTTCCTGAAACGAAACACAATTTCGATCTACGCATGTCTGCCTGCATGCGCCTTTTCCACTATCACCTCTTCGACTTACCGTGTCACCGACATCCTATCTATCGATCACCTTCATCTTATCGTGCCAATAAACACAGAGTGGTAATTGAAATGCAATGATTATCACTGTCATATGGCAACTTGGATATAGCAACAACTTCAAATTAACACCGTGTTCGAGACCAGCGCATCGCACGGTTTGCAGTCATGACAGATCCGCGACCCGCTTTTCACGTGACCCGCTCGTCTACAGCCAGATGCTCGCCACCGAACGGCCACAGCGGCGCCGCAGGTCGGCCAGATCTGATGGCGGTGTCGAGACCTGATGGCGGTGTCGAGACCCGTCGCGACACCGGACGCCGGACGGCAACACGCTCGCGACGCGCAGCCGGTGACCTGTCGAGGCGGGTGGCTCCCTGCGTCTCCAGCTCCACCGGCTCGGCAGGCACGCCGCCATGACACGACCCGACACCATCGGCTCCACTTCCACAGCACGCGCCGCGTGTCTGACCGACGCTCACGCCCGGCAACATTGGTCGGCTCTCGCGTTGCAACGCTCGCGCCCTTCAGCTCTTTTATGACGTATTCGACTGCTAGACCACATAGTGTCGTCCACCTCTCACGCCGATTGGTCGCGGTGGGCTCGGTAATCCCGCCGGTTGCGGGATTCGAACCCGCGATCTTACGATCGCTGATCGCGCGCACGTGCGGCAATTTTCGCGACGCAACGATGCTCAGTGCTGCAATATGTCCTTTGACTGCCTGGTAGGGTGCTTGAAATGGTCTGCGATTCGGATCGCACCAAGCTATCTATATGTCCGCCAACGGCCAGGGAGTACGGAAGCCCAACTGTGTGGGACAAACTCACAATGGGTGTGCAGTGATAACTAAATATACTCCGGCCAGACCCACAGCTTGTGTCACACAATTATTTAATGCAAGCTTTAGAACCGTGGTGGGAAAACTGCTCTTCTGGAATACACCAATACACCTGCATATCAGAAGCTTAAAATAAATTCCGCAGCCGTTGAAGTTCATTCTCTGAACTGGAGCCATGGAGCGATAAATATAGTCCTGTCCTGGCCCCGTAGCGATACATATAGTCCCTGTCCTGGCCCCGTAGCGATACATATAGTCCCGTCCTGGCCCCGTAGCGATACATATAGTCCTGTCCTGGCCCCGTAGCGATACATATAGTCCTGTCCTGGCTCCGTAGCGATACATATAGTCCTGTCCTGGCCCCGTAGCGATACATATAGTCCTGTCCTGGCCCCGTAGCGATACATATAGTCCTGTCCTGGCCCCGTAGCGATACATATAGTCCTGTCCTGGCCCCGTAGCGATACATATAGTCCCTGTCCTGGCCCCGTAGGGATACATATAGTCCCTGTCCTGGCCCCGTAAAAGTTCGACGAGGGATCGCCGGTAGGTTGAGCAATGGACGCCATCTCCTGTCACGGTATGACTTTAGCAACCTGTGCTGCAATATCAGCTATCGAAGGCGTTACTTTGAAGTTGAATCGGCTGCCGAAGTTTAACAATGGACGCTACCTCTTGCCACGGTATGACAAGAGCAACCTGTGCTGCAATATCAGCTATCGAAGGCGTTCCCTTGAAATGGTCGTGACTCGTTTACTAAACCTGCCTCTGCAAGCAACATCTTGATCAGCATGCATAGTCATAATTTAGGTCGGGATAAAATCCAGCGCTGTAGCTGACATAGCCGACGTACGCTGCTTCCCTTGAGGTTAAATAGCTTGACATGTGTAGATCATCAGTTTCGCCATGAACAGGTGACGACCATACTCGCTATGCACAGGGAACACTGCTGCCCACCCGAAGTCAGCCATGCCTTGCACCACCATGTGGCCACGAGCACGAACACGGTAACGGAACCACGACCTTAGTGATTGCAAACAGATCAGCATCGTGCCTACTGTTTAGTCATTGCCATCCCACCCATGATATCAGTCATGCCACCCGTGAGTTCACGGTCATCCCACCCGTGAGACCCGTCGTCCCACCCACAATTTCAGTCGTGCCAGCCGCGTGTTCACGGTCGTCTCACATGTGAGGTCACGGCATTCCCACCCGTGAACGGCCGCCCCGCAAGTGAGGTGACGGTAGTCCCACACATGAGGTCACGGTATTCCCACCCGCGAACGGTGGTCTCGCACGTGATCCCACAGTATTCCCACCCGCGAACTGCCGTCCCGCACGTGAGGTCACGGTATTCCCACCCGCGAACTGCCGTCCCGCACGTGAGGTCACGATATTCCCACCCGCAAACGATAGTCCAGTCCAAGAAGTCACAGCTGTCCCATCCGAGAGTTCACGGTCGTCCTACCCGTGAGGTCACGGTCGTCCCAGCCGTGAGGTCACGGTCATCCCACCCGTGAGGTCACGGTCGTCCCAGCCGTGAGGTGAAGGTCGTCCCACCCGTGAGGTCACGGTCGTCCCACCCGTGAGGTCACGGTCGTCCCACCCGTGAGGTCACGGTCGTACCAGCCGTGAGGTCATGGTCGTACCAGCCGTGAGGTCACGGTCGTACCAGCCGTGAGGTCACGGTCGTACCAGCCGTGAGGTCACGGTCGTATCAGCCGTGAGGTCACGGCCGTCCCACCCGTGAGGTCACGGCCGTCCCACCCGTGAGGTCACGGTCGTACCAGCCGTGAGGTCACGGCAAACACTCACAGCGCGCATGTCCCGCAGTGAAGTCAGCACACACGCTTGCCAGGGAGGGAAGGTGCGCGCGATCCAGACGGTGCCGTGGCTTGGAGCCTCCACCGTTCTCGGAGCCTCGCCCTTTTTCGGCTTTCCTGCGCGACAATGTCAGACGTTGATATTCAGTCCTAAAGTTCGCATTCAGCTATTACTCAGTTGTACATGTGCCCAGCCCAGTGGCAGCTCGCCAATTTTCTGAACTATCCGTGGTGAGACGTCAGTGCGAGTTTCTGAAGTCTATCGTTAGGTGGTCCGGCACGTTTTGCGCTCAACTTGTTCGAATGGGTCTTGGCTTTCCGGATTTCGCAAAGCTCAGAAAACATACCGATTTTTCGTTGCTAAATCGATATCCGTACGTGATATCAGTAGAGGTCATACGATTCAGATGCTAAAGATAGATGAAGTGTGGGATAATGTTAGTCTGAATAATGTTCTTCATTTTAGGGAATTACATACATGTCAACATGTATTTCAGTCAAGGAATGTTTGATCAATGGAATAGGCTGCCTGGTGATGTAGTGGAAAGTCCCTGATTGAATGCATTTAAAAAAGAGTGGATACATTATTTAGGGCCGATAAAATTAGTCTTCAATTCTAAGCTGTGCAGTAAGGGGATGGGAATTTGACTGGATGTGGTGGAATTGATGCTAGTTGTGGGTGTGTACTGGGCATGTACGGCATTATGGGCCCTTGTTTGTTAGTGGAAGGTTAACCACTGCAAATGTTTGAGAGTATGGTTGATGATTTATTTTTGTGTCGCTGACCTTCATATCAACGAGGTCAACCGCACTGCCTTATCGAGGGAACCCGATGAAATCGAGGGAACTGTAATAGCAGCATGACGTGGAGTCAAAGAGTAGTAAATCATTCGAATGCGCTACCTGAGGAAGTAGTGGAGAGCTCTTTATTACACGTGTTGAAGGAAAGGATTGATGTTTTCGTCACGATTCGGGATATATTTGATTATGTAGACAAGATATGTTGCACGTAGTTTCTTCCCCTTAGGATACGGCCTCTGGTTCTCGTTGGTCCTGGACCACTTATATGTTTACAGAGGGGTATTATGCTAGTAACAAGTGCACATGACAGTGGATTTAGTACCGGCCTTCGGATATGTGATGCTGACGAGATTACTCATGGAAACACAATGGGTAGATAGTTTCTCTAGACCTCGATATAAATTGATTGATCGATTACCGGGTTTCAGTGTCTATTTCTCTCTTCTTATATTGTCTTCCCTTTATAGGCTTAACCTAGATTGGCGTATGTGACTTTTATTACTAATTAAACTTGCATGACGCGTACGACCTCTACATGACGTGTGCCATCTAGTTCTTCATAACTGCATGTTGCATCAGTGCCCGATTGTAGAATATGTATGTATGCAACCAAATATAATATGGTGCTGCATGGCACGAACCGAATTAAAAACGTGCCCTTCCTCCCTTAATGACACTAAATGACCAAACCTGGTCGATGCGCCCTAAAACTCAAATAACCAACCAACCAACATTAATGACACAAGCACATATAATGGACACTAAACACATCAATGTCGTGCCACTGAAATGAGCTCACTTCAAAGCGCGTTTTCACTCTCACTCTTCACTTCTTGGGTTCATACTCAGTTCATAGTTCATATTCTACTAGTGCGTAAGTGGTAAGCCATATAGTCGAAAACATGATCAACTCACGATTACAGGTCAGGACTTAAATTCCCAGCCGAACGTCGAAAGGCATGTTGGGGGTAGGGGGGCTATCGAAACCCACACATTCGACCGTCTTCGTCTTGTAAAGGTCTATCGAGCAATTATTTGAGGGAAAGCAAATTTACGTGAACGTGCAATCGATAATCTCCAATTTTCTTGTATAGAGATGCTCACACCGACGATCGAATAAAAGCAGCCCTAATATTTTTTTTTGTCCACTCCAATAACTCGATTACCAATTACCAGGTCTAACGGAATGTGTCGTCTTATCTGGAGACAGATCTCAAAGAACAGCATTCAGTACCTCACTGCACACTGCTAATGCCCCACCTGGTGTCATGTAGTTTTTATGCTTGATCCTGAAGTCGTGCACAGCGGCAGTGATGTAATCGGCAGCCTGAAGCAGAATCGGGTCCACTGTGCCGGCCACCGGCCACCGTGCCGTCTGTATGCTGCCATCCTGGCATACAGAGCACACCACGTCAGCACCGGGTCCGCTGTCTCAGCCACCGGCCACCGTGCCGTCTGTATGCTGCCATCCTGGCATACAGAGCACACCACGTCAGCACCGGGTCCGCTGTCTCAGCCACCGGCCACCGTGCCGTCTGTATGCTGCCATCCTGGCATACAGAGCACACCACGTCAGCACCGGGTCCGCTGTCTCAGCCACCGGCCACCGTGCCGTCTGTATGCTGCCATCCTGGCATACAGAGCACACCACGTCAGCACCGGGTCCGCTGTCTCAGCCACCGGCCACCGTGCCGTCTGTATGCTGCCATCCTGGCATACAGAGCACACCACGTCAGCACCGGGTCCGCTGTCTCAGCCACCGGCCACCATGCCGTTTGTAGCCATGCTGTATGTACATTTATTGTCCCTTGGGAAGAAAATGGGTCACATTCAGACGAGAAGATGAAAATAGGGAGCGTGTTCTTAACTTTCACCATATTTTTATTAAGCCACTCTTGCACTATCCTTTGACAGATCATTTTCTACCGACACCTTGGCGCAAAATCAGCTCTGAAACACTAACGAGTATGCAATGTCGGTGCACAGAGGTGCACACCGCCGATGAAGAGCACACCGGGGCGCAACAGGGAGGGGACTGGAGGCGACGCGTGGCCAACCTTGCCGATGAGCTGCCAGATCTTCTCGGCCACGTGCGGACAGATGGGGCTGAGCAGCAGCGCCTGAACCTCGATGAAGCGCAACACCAGCTCCGCGTGCATGCCGTCTGTGCTCTGCTCACGGTACGTGTCGCGCACCTACGGCGGCGGGAGTGAGCTCACGTCATCTCAGGCGAAGTGTGCTACATGTCGGACACTTGTGGCACGAGGGAACACGCTCAGGTGAACTGAAACCTGTCACGCACCTGTACACAAGTGGAGAGGGGTCGGATAAGGTCCAAACCAAATGTCACGGTACCTTTCACGAATATGTGGATCGGTGCGGGGAGACGAAATCAAATCAGGTCAGATCTCTATGGTACGTTCCACGCACCAGCGACACCAGGATATGACTCCAGATTAGGTCAGATCAGTACCTCATGGCACGCGGCACACGCCTGATGAGCGAACAGAAGAGGACAGGCAATCATTAACATGCATGCTATCAGCATGTTGATGACAAAACGTAAAGACTTCTTGGGAGTTCAGGCCATCGGAGCATAAATCACTTCACCTACTCGGTGGAATCAGTCCGAAGCGTTGCATAATATCCTTTCAACGTCACAGCAAGGACAGACTGAGGCGTGGTCACAGACGAGGGCCAATCAACTCAAACAAACGCCACATGCAAGGTTAAATGAGTTTCGTGTCACACATCAATATAGGATGACTAATTTCAATAGTGCATTCGGTCAGGAATGAATTTTGCACACTGTCAGCTCATAATCGTCACTTTCCTCCCACTCACGTATGCGTAATAGGCAATAACCACTGATTTAATAGTGGCATACGACAGCGGCATAAGTGACGTCACCAGCAGACAAGTGACGTCACCAAGAGACAAGTGGCGTCAGTTACCAGCTGTAGCTCGAAGAAGCCAGTCTTCAGAGCCTCCTTGAAGAGTGCGCGCTCATAGTTCCGCTGAGTCAGCGCGATCTGATGGTTCATCGCACTGAGGTCACAACACGTGGTGAGCGGAGGACCAATGCACCCGCCACGGCACATATCAGACAAGAAACGACACACAATTATCGATGAAATAGACTTTTATGACGTTGCGTTTTTATGACGTTTTTCACGGTTTATTTTTACTTTGCCACAGCCCATAACAATTACCTCACCATGCAATGGTAAGGTAACACAATGCCGATACAAAATGCAACATACACTTTGGACTGGCGCTGGTGCTCGGAAATATATGAGCAAAACGACATGTATAAAATTGATCCGGAATTAGTGGGCATGAAAGCGAACGGCGCTTAGCAGTCACAAATTGTTAGATAGCATGCGCCTCACATGGTTAAATCTCGCAGTGTTAGTTAGTTATTGGGGTTTAGGGGCGCATCGACTGCACAGGTCATATAGCGCCCCAAAATCTCGCAGTGAGTGGGGCAATTTGACCCTAACCTCAAAATACTTTTTGACGCAAGGTAGAAATATGGTAAATGGCATAGTGAAGCCGCAAACTTTAACGCTTAGTTATTTGAAGCACATTCATCTACCTCTTCTGGTTGACCTCAACATGTTAACCAAAACATGTTAGGGTGGTCCGGAAAACAGGTTAATGCCAGGGCGCAGTCAGTCACCTGTCTTCGCCGTAGTTTTCGGACCCCAGGCGTAAAACAAGTGCGATTTCGTCTTCCAATATTGATGGCATGCAAACTGAATAACTAGCGTAACGCAGGTGACACGCACAAGGGTCAAGGTCATCGATCCCGTCAGGACTAAATACATGGAAATATGTCATGCACTGTTGAAGATGACAATTTTTTAACCAGATGGTACTCGGGAATAGGCGACGAGTGCCACAAAAGCACATCATACGCTTTCCACCTAATTTGAGAATTTTGGTGAAAAAAATTCAAACTTTCGCCGAAAAAAATTCAAAGTTTGGATAAATATTGCAAATTTACCAGTTGCATTTAGGGACTGAATCACATTTAAGGACCGAAATTAGGTCAACGTGCAAAGTTACCCTGATTTATCCATTTTAACTTCGCAATAGTATGCATTTTAGTATCTAGAGGCTCTGCATACATGTACATACATGACTTTTCGGTTCATATCTGATTGGCCCGGCCGTATATTGTCTTGAAACCTGGCACGATCTTAGAGGACATAATTTTCCACTACACATCTTCCGGGCTTTCCAAATCCTTAACTGGAAACAAGGTTATGTGCGAGGAAACACTTTTCTAGTTTGCACCTTCATTTGACATAGGAGCCTCACCTGAGGTGACATTTGCTTTTTCATTTTTCTTTAGTTGTTGGTCTAAACGGCCATCTTTCACCTTTGACTGTATCTCACATGGTTTATTGATGAAAATGCTTCAATGTACATCTAAAAGCTGCATTGAGACGTGGTCGCGATCTGACTTTGACCTGCCCTAGCTCCGGCATCCTGAGAGCCTATAACGCAATCTTTTGACACAATGTGCTAAAATCAAGCGCCGGAAAGCATACCAAACTTCAAAGTGACAGCGTTAATGGTTCAGAGTTACCTGAGAAAAACAACATCGGGGGGGGGGGGTAATTGGGCTCACCGCACTGCGATTGTTAACATCAAACATAGTAACAATACAATCAACTGGAATAGGGTTAAGTAAATCAATGGGCTCCAGCGAATCATTGTACCACAAATCGCAGATACCGTTGATTGCGAATGAAAGTAATCCTCAACATTGCCCATGAAAGATGATTCCCGTTACTGGAAGAAGTGTCAGGCTAGACATCCTAATGAAACTACCACACAAATCGTTTTTTAAGCTTGCTATATGCTAAAACAAAAATGCTGTATGCTATATATGCTATATGATATATGGTATATGCTATAAAATATACGCCAGCGCACCACTCACTTGATGAAGAGCCGGTCGTTGAACGAGTCCGGCTCGCCGGCGCGCAGAGACGTCCGGTCGGCCACCATCTCCTTCACCCACTCGAGCAGCGTGTACAAGCGGAGGATGCCTGGAGAGCCGTTGCCGCGGTCAGCAGGGCTCACATCGACAGCAGGCCGGTCAGTTACCACCCGATAACTCAAACCGGAAACGGTGGCCGGATGGACGTGCGACCACGCTCGCCTCTACACTACACTACCCTACAGCACACATACACACAGCACAACAGTAACGCAGTTGCTTCATTGCTATGACATTGTCTGCGCTTAGGATTTCCCGTTGATCGTTGCCATTTAAGCTTGCACTGCTTCCATCAGCCCCTGATCCCTTTCTCCAATGTCTATTCAGCCATCTAAACAAGCCTTACAGTAAGGGTCAGCATCAGCCCGCTTTCCACAATATCGGAAAGGCTCAATGCAAATGGGGGAGTAAGCTTAGATCAAGTTGGCATTAACCCAGACTCAAGCCATCAAAGTACGTGGCCATTTTACGGAACACGTGACGAAGGCATACGACCAACTTGACAGACCGGATATTAACGTGGTATGAAACCAATGAAGCAGGTTATTTTACCAGGACTAACTTCCCTTTCATTGTGAAATTCAGCTTCTATTAAGAATGAAGCCGAAGCCCGGGGAAGCCTTCGTTTTACTAGCAGAAAAACTAACACGAGATCCCGACCAGGCTGGCTTTGACTTATAGACCTGCAACGGCGTACTGCAGAATCACGGAATAATCAGTCATGTGGTTTCGCCACGTCACGGTTGCATACTTTAACTTTCGAGGTTCTGGTCTGTCTACCTATTCAAACGTGCCATTTTATATGGGACATACTCGGAGTGTTTGTGTGGTGTTATTCGACGATAATTTCTAGCCTCGCCACATCTGCAGCAAACATAAGCATGACCCGAGGTGTTTTACTGCTAATTCCTGTGGGAGGAGATATGGTGCGATAGGGTTTGATCAATTATTGGGTCTGCTTAATGCATGTATTGCATAATTTAGCAACCCACAAGTTTCTTCAGTGTCCGAATATAGGCATTGCATTTGGAACGAAATGTCACGAAGTAACCTGTTTGCAGAAAAAAGCAAATCATTCCAATCATGACGAGACGGATCTTAGTAAGGCACTCTCGTGACCGATCCAACGAGGCTCCTACTGGTTTTCATGTTCTAATTAATATTGTCAATCACTAACATCACTATTAATGTCACTATATTATATATTGTTGTGCATTAGTATGCTATTATGTTGTTATTATTGTTATTTATTGACTATGCATTGATTATACATTACCATTTTCGTTCGTACTATCCATTCACTATTAGTAAGCTCAAATTATCATGTGAAGTTCTAGTCAGTGGTTGATGATTGCGGGCACTGGCCGTAAACTCACGATGTTCGTGAGTTTAAGGCCAGTTTATCAGCGTCGATACGTCATCATGTATCGACGCCGCCAGCCACCAGAAACGTCCCTACCGGCGTCGGCCATCGACTCGACGAAGTTGGCGTCCTCCACCGAGTCCCCGGCGTCGGCCAGCGACAGGCGCATGCCGTCCGCCGAGAACTTGTCGATCGCGTCGCTCAGCGTCAGGAAGTTGCCCGTCGACTTGGACATCTGCGCAGGCGGCAGCAATTGCTCACTGGACCGCTGAACACGTGACACGGCGCCACAGGACACCGCCAACACACGGCCCAGCCGACCCAGGTGAAATCCCCAGACCGGGGTTGGCACGATGCTGGCATACACTGGCTAATGCCAGGGAACTGACAAAAACATCTGCTATCAAGAGAAGCCAAACTTCTGCAAGAGCCCATGGCAAGTCCGTGGTTCTGGATCGGAAGGTTCTCTGAACCCAATATATATATATATATATATATATATATATATATATATATATATATATATATAAAAAAAAAAAAAAAAAAAAAAAAAAAAAAAAAAAAAAAAAAAAAAAAAAAAAAAAAAAAAAAAAAAAAAAAAAACATTGTTTGTTGGGGGGTTAGCCTTCTGTGTAAGTGGCCTCACCAGTTAATACGACTGCCTGGAATAGTTTTTCCCATAATTTTCAACCCTGATAGAAGCTATAGCCACAACAGGGTTATTCTATATCTTCTTCTGGATACAAAGTCATAGAGATGAACTGATATATGAGGTTTATATAGCTGTATAGTAAACCTGGATACCTTATATCGCCACATGCTGCCTTCGTCCATTCCCTATAGACCCAAATGGCATCTTGGGCTTAAAATCGAGGGGACAAATCCTGCATGTGTGGGTGATACATTTCATGCATCAAAAAAAAAAGAAAAAAAAAAAAAAAAAAACCCCTTCTTCTTAAAAAATTTGGGGGGGAAAAAAAAATAAAAATATATATATATATAAAAAAAAAAAAAAAAAAATTCGTGTGGCATGTCATCGGAGCTTCCACCTAGCAAGATACATCCATGAGGAGATGTCACGTTCCCTATTGACTATACCATCAGTGCGTGAAACATGAAATCGACACATCTGGAGTGCCATCGCCACACGCAAACTTGTCAGGTTTGATGTTGAGGCACTGACGCGTCGACATAGTCCGTGTGACTGCAAGAATGGCATAAAAGTGCTAAACTCATCAAACAAAGGTGAGCCCGTCTACCATTCAGCATTCGCCTCACTACCTCATAGCACGTTCACAATTGATTGTAGGCCAATTTCCGCAACCGATCCATAGCTGAATTTGTTCCCGCATGACCACCTGGAGAACCTGCTTCAAAACAAGCTCCACATTACACCAAACTCCAGCAAACTTCAACCACTTCAACAAACCTCTTCATGACATCATTCAGGAAGTGAATCCGCAACCTGAATTGAAGGGGCCAAGGGTCCACTCGACTGCCGAGGTCCCCAGCGGGCGGCTACCTTCTCTGAGTTGAGCAGCAGGTGTCCGTTGGCTCGGACGGCGCGTGGCCAGAACTGGCGCTGCTCGGGCCAGATCGCAGTGTGGTTGTACATGTAGTAGGTCAGGTGGTTGGGCACCAGGTCTTTTCCTGCCAACACATGACCGGGCTGAGCTTCAATGCGTGTTGGTCACGAAGAGGTTAGTTTGAGCGCCATGTCATGTCATGTCGGTTAGTTTGAGCGCCATGATCTGGATCTTGGACCAAGTAACCTTGAGTACAATTGCAGAATATTCACCAATACTACGCCACACTGGTAACGGTTGTTGTCACAGGCCCACTTCGCGTACTCCTTGACAACTAAACCCCGATGACGTACATGGGTCTCAGAGGTACCCCGGTGCCGTGAAACCCAAGCACCCCAATGGAGTACATCATAACCGGAGGTAACCCGGAAAAGTGTCTGACTTTCACACGTACCCCACCGATACATACCACAATCCGAGGTACCCCGATGGTGTACCTGAGACTCGCAGGTCGCACGGGTACCAGTACTGAAACTCGCGGCGCATTTTGTCCAGTGTGGTGCGCGGGATGTCAGACAGCGGCGGCTGATCCGTCTGACAGAACACGTAGTCCCACACCTCCAGAGTCAGCTGCTCAGGTCTGAAACCACGCCATACCTGTCAGCACACAGCAGTGCAGCAGCAAGGCACAACTGCCGAGAACAGCTCCATACGAGAGTTACCGACGGTTTCCTTTTATCGGCCAAACATTCCTCAATGGCAACTGAATGCATGGTAAAAGAACCCGGATTCTTTATATTTAGCCCAGAGTTCACCTTACTAGATACAAAACAATTTCGATGCAAACTGCCAACTTCGCATTGCCATTTCGCAAGTGGTTGCACATAATAAGTACTGATGAATCCAATGTGCTTAGGACAGCAAATAATATAAATACAATAACATAAACAACAGCTCTATCTGAAACAGACCGCACCTGAAAGCTGAACAGTGTGCATACCATGTCACACTATGTCAAACCTGAAACGTAATCTAACTATGTGCTACCAATGCTGTTGTAGACAAGACAGCTCCAAACTTTTAACCCTCATGGAACCAAACACGACCGTTTCTCGACGAAGTTACGACCCGTTTCGACAACTAGGGGGTGGGGGCCTTTCGACAACTAGTTCCATCACATCCGATCATGCTTCTTTGGCAGGGTGATTATCCCCTCGGTGGTTGATTTGCTCCCTACTCCCACCGGAATGTCTTTCATACTCAGCATGGGACCCCCACAGCCTCTGTCATCTTAATCCCGCGGAGTCTGATAGCAAACACACGGATCGAACCCTCTATCCCTCCTACCATCCTTCGACACTCTACCGAACTTATAAGTCGCTCGTGTGCCATATTTTACACTTGAAACTAGTGACAAGTTATCTGTACTCGACCATGCAATTGCGATGCGAGCAAATATAGGCATGAGACTGGGAGGAATCAAAACTACATGGAAGAATACAAACTCGAGCGAGGGATCAACGCCTACGCAACAATAACCACTGCCAGCGAACCGCTCACGGGAACTTCGCGGCCGCATGTCCTGTGTTAACGCCCAACAGCACCAAACACACGCCACTTCGCAGAAACCTTGGTGTGGTCCGACGATCACCAACAAAGCAACACAGATAGGACAACTATTACGGTGATTCAATGAAAAGGCTGGGAGAATACCAAACGTCGTGAGTGCAACGATGAAAGCCACATCTATGACGTGAGGAGCAAAACTATGGAGAAAGGCAAACTTAGGTGTATGGCGCATTGGCTGCTACGAGGAGGATCGAATCATATATGTCATGATTTTGTAAGCGATGCCATGGAAATCCGCGGAGTTCCGTGCATTCTACAAGGGGTATCGAAGCCCCCCCCAATGTTCCGTCAAGTTCCTCCAATACTTACAGACATTAACGTGAGATCCAAAGATTAGACGTGTCGTCCGGTGCGAGTATAATTCATCAGTATTATCGCTAATACCCCTACAATGCTTTTAGACCCCCCCCCCCCCCCAACCATAGTCCTGGGAATTATGTTAAAATTCACAAATCCGGTGAGGGATGAGTCGCCCACGTCACCTAATGTGAAGCCGCCGGCAGGTACCGGAACATAGCCCCGTGATATCGCACTTCAAGACATTAGATGCTACAAAAAGGATAGACATCGAATATCTCAGCGCCGGCACAGCAGAACAAAATGCAATCGTTCGCAGCCGCGGCACAAATGGACGACTCAAATATCACACGGTTCGTGCAACAGACAAAATACTTTTGGCAGAGTCTTTTGACCTCCGGTCTTCGTGCTAGGTACGAAGCAAGCATTCGGCGATCAAAATACTGCTTACATGCAACATCCGGGTGCATGCAATCAGATCTGACCTGCCACACAATGCTGATGAGGGAGTGAACACCAAAACAAGCACAAACACCAGAAGCAGTGTTAAGAAATTCATATGTTGTAGGGTGCATCTGCAATATGTAACGGGCATAGACATCAACATACGTAATGACGTCGAAAGAACTTCGCAGCACGAAAGAAAAAATAAATGATGTCAATATGTAAACGATCCATCTGCTGGCAGAATTGTGATGACATAGAAACAGTGCCCTACAATTATTCAATCACGTGGAAACAAATACCCCATAGAAACTTATTTTGACCTCCTTGAGCACAGTTTTAAATTCCTCAACTGGCTTACATTCAATGCAACAACATCCAACTAAACTAGTTAACACCAATTTCACCACACTCCATTTTGACATATTCTTTAAGAAGAAATGCATTAATTTTGTTTTATAAATAAATTTAATCCGAATTCTTGTTGGGGTGGCTTTATGAACCAGGGTCCTATTGCTAAGCAGAGCTTGTTGCGTTAACCCTGGCTCCACCACCCGATCAATTAATTCCAGTTCAACGGCAGAATTTTGACCGAAAGTTTAACGTGCCGTCAATGCACCGACACGGCCGCCCGGTAGCTCATCCCCGGCCTTATCGGGCCAGCTGCCAACTGACCCTCCCAGCCTAAATGCGAACCCTAAATGCGAGCGCGCGAAGCGACTCGAACCCTGCGTTGAGCCATTAGTGGCACATGGCTATTTCATATTCAACGTCATTCTACCCAAGCCATGTGCTTGACTTTTCCGACGTCAGAACTGGTTTTGACGTCTTAGCCTGATACCCTCCACCCCACCAGAAGTGGCCTTCTTGACACTGCATAGATGCCAGGCACACATGGGAACGAAGTCGGGTTGTTGGCTTCGAAGCCGAAGCTAGTCACGAATCCAAAACCGACGCCTACGATAACAGAATACCACGAAGCCGAAGCCGAAGCCGAAGCCAGCGGTTGAAAAATGCCACGAAGACGAAGCTAAAGCCAACAGTGAAAAAGGTTACGGTGTCGAAACCAATGCCAAAATACATTGCTTCGCGAAGCCGAAGCAGTTGACCTCTAACCAAATGAAGGCCAATTGCAATCCTTTTAATCACGTAAAGCTCAAGCCGAATCTATTATTTCATGAAGTGAGTAATAATGGTGGCATTTAGAGTCACTCAGAGAAACGTGTCTTGCTCAGTTATTCTAGGAAATATTGACTTGGGATGGGGAAGTTCATTGGCAATTGTAGGACTGGCAACCAGCTATAGGATGCCCCTAGAAATATTCCAACAATGGTAAGTGGGTACAGAACGAGGGGGGTGGGGTCTGACCGGGTGAGGGAGAACAGCTGCTATTTTAGAGGAGATCCTAGGAGGGGCATTCCACATAACTACAGGAGAAATGTGTGAGGATACTAGAGAGAATACATAAGTCACAAACAACTGCCGCTTATTTCAGATACCACTTAGCGAGAACACACGAAGCCAAGCAGATGACTTCGAAGCTGAAGCCACAATGCGCTAACAAACCGAGGCAAGAAACTCAAAATGCCACGAAGCCGCCGCCAGGAGTTCAATATTCTACGAAGCCGAAGCTAACTGCTTAAAAAAAGATAACGAGGCTGAAGCGGGCAGTTAAAAATGGCACGAAACTGAAGCCAAAGTCGGAGCCGGTGCTAACAGTCACGGCTTCGCGAAGCCGAAACCGAAGTCGACTTCGTCCCTGTCTGATGCGATTAATCGCATATGGCTAAAAGAGTAACTATTACTAATTTTGAAAACTGCAAAGTTTCATGGATAGAAGTTCAGGAAGCCAAAACACTGTCCACAAGCCAAAACAAACTCCCGGTAGGTGTTGGGTTCCATGTAAATTGCACAATTCCAGGGCAATGCCAAGAAAGGTCAGTCGAGTGCAACAAAGTCATCAAACACGACCATGCACACACTACTCTATGATATAAGCCTACCACAAATCCCAATTCACAGCAACATCGCTTACCTGACAGTACTATTTCTCTTCCTTCTACCCTTCTGATGCTTCCGTGATTTCCTTTCGAAGCATAAAACAGCGCAAGTTACTTAGCGTCTCAGCAGAAACTAGCCAGCGGATAGATGCAGCATCAATGGAGGGGTCTGGGAGCGTGCAGTTAGTTAGAGCCTTGACGGCCGTAGTTAGGTTAGAAGGCATGCGTGGTATGCGTGGAATGCGGGAGGCGGTACGAGGCGCCAAAGGGCAGCTGCTAACAAGAAGAACTAGAATATAACTTAAAATTATACGCAAACTGCTGAACAGCTGAATAAAAAACCACAGCAAGTTGGTTAGTTATTTGAATTTAAGGGCGCTTCGACCAAAGCGTAATCACTTAGCAGCCAAAAAAGCCACAGCAAATGAACACCAAGGACTATTAAGCACATAATAACCATAGGCAGCAACATGAACTAGGAACAGTTACATCACCTAAGGAGTGTTTTCTTTTTGAGGGAGCTGGTCATCGTTCAACTTCCCATTTTGGAACCGCTTACTAGGAGCAGACGACAGCGTGACGTGTCCGCTCCCATGAACACCCATCATCACCACCGCCAGCCGGCGGCCGACACCAACAGCTAGTCTCGGCGGCACGCGCAGCGATCCAACGCGCCATTACAACGTCACTTACAAGGCAGCTAATGCACGCACGCCGAATCCGATAGCTAGTCTGCAAGACAATGTCGGCCTCGGGTACCAACCACGAATAACCAGCTGTCAAGTACCAAAGTAGAGTACCAAATCGCCACGGCCGCAGCAACGACTCGTCTTACTATAGTCAGACGATTGGAACGTCTGAACTTCGAACAATTAACGACGGCTCTCGCTTAACGATTTTTTCTAATATCTACCAACCACGGCTCCAGTAACTCTCCAATGACTATCACTCACTACTCCTTACTCACTATGTCTGGTCCACCAGGGCTGCCTATATACCAATGCAGGTTACTGAGCGGGGACAGGGGTGGGGTTGAGGGGAGGGGGGGGCACACAGTTAAGCGGAGTCACGGCACGGCGCGGCACCTCTATCGACCTCACCTGACGTCGGCGCCGCTCGGTGAGCCCTCGAACGTGCCGTTCTGCAGTAGGTGAGCCACCGTGTAGTAGGCCATGTAGATGGTCGAGTCGGACAGCGACTCAATCAGCCAGCTCTCGTCCCACGGCAGACGCGTGCCTGATCGTCAGGGACGGCGGGTCACAGGTCGGGAGCCACACAGGTCTGAGGTCAGACAGTAGAGGCCATGCAGGTCTGAGGTAGGGGCGACGTCTGGTTACGCGCCGGCCGTCAGGAGCAGGGGTTGTTTGTTCCATATCAATGCAGGGGATCGAAGGACGTGGACCTGGTACGGCGGCTGCAATGACGAGGAAGTCGGGCTAGGATCAGTGCTCCGCCTAACCGGCTACAGGTCAACCGGTCACAGGCCGAACCCTCAGTCGAACTGGGACATACCAAGGACCATCACAAATCCATCACCCTCCTCAGACGCCTTAGCGAGCGAGCCCAGTTTCAGATGGTGGCCGGACTCGCATTTTTATTTTGGGGGTGGGTTTCCTAGTCCGGGGATATTTCAATGCACGCACCCAGACATGGACACGCAGAGGCTCCACTGTCGGAACCCTTGTGGGGCAGTTATGTTCACGAGCTTGCTCCAGATTGTCCGCCGTAACACGTGCACACGGAGGGGCTATCCCGACATCACGGGCCCGGCGGACAGAGGACTGCTCCGGTGGCACGACACGACGTCATGGCGTGCCCTCGGGACGTGCCACCGAACTGAAGCATCTGCTCTAAGACATATCATGCCCGTGAACACGATGCCGTGAGCGCTGCTCGGTCAGTGTTAACCTCGTGGCACGGCGAACACACCCAACTCACTCCCATCTCCTTGGCAGAAGCCGGCCGAAAAAAAATACATTGCCGGGGTCAGACTCGGACCAAGGGCTCGACTCGACACAGGTACATTAGCCGACTGTGCCACCGAGGTGGAGAGCCGGGCGCGGCGTACCGAGGCCGTAGGTGCGCGAGCAGGCGTGCTCGTGCAGCCAGTCGAGGGTGGCGGCGAAGTTGCGCCGCGTCTCGTCGTGGTACGTCTCCATGTCTCTGAGGCAGGCGGCCGTCTTCTCACGCCACGCCGACTCGCCGTAGTCGAGGTACCTGGCAACAGGGGACCGTCAAATCGCGTACCTGGATGTAGAAAACGGTTTGATCATGTTCCTGGACACGGAGGATGGTCAGATCAGGTATCTGGACACAGAGAATGGTCAAATCAGGTCCCTGAATGCGAGGGACGGTCAAATTAGGTACCTGACACGGCGCATGGTTAGATCAGGTCCCTAGACATGGAGAATGGTCAGATCAGGTCCCTAGACAGGGAGGATGGTCAAATCATGTCCCTGGATATGGAGGATGGTCAGATACCTGGAAACGATAGATGGTCATATCAGGTCCCTGGACAAATGATTTTCAGATCAGGTCCCTGGACACAGATGATTTTCAGATCAGGTCCATGAACACGGGGACGGTCAGATCCGATTAAGGTACGAAGAAAGGTCCAACTGGGTGGCTGGACACAAGGCACCGTTAGATCAGGTGCCCCAATACGGAGAAAGAGGAGACGGTCGCACAATTTGTGGGCACGATGCACTGCAGTGGCTGGGATAGGAGGCAACCAGCAGGCAGACCACGCGAAACGCCAAAGCCATGGACGGAACAGAGCATCATCAGACAATACAGTTGGCAATATGGACCACATTTTACCCATAATACTGACCAGACCATCACCATGGTGACGAAGCGGCATAATGCTGACCAGACCATTGCTATGATGACGGAGCGACATAATGCTGACCAGACCATCGCCATGGTGACGGAGTGGCATAATGCTGACAAGACAATCACCATGATGATGGAGTGGCATAATGCTGACCAGACCATCACCATAGTGACGGAGTGGCATAATGCTGACAAGACCATCGCCATGGTGACTGAGCGGAATGATCGGCACTTGACGCCGATGATCATTTGACAAAATATGATCGTCATTTCGAGCAGCTCAAGGGGAGAATTAGTTAGTTATTGGGGCTTTAGGGCGCATCGACTGCATTGGTCATTTAGCGCCCATCCAGCTCAAGGGGAGAGCATGAGCTCAACGCGAAGTGGTTTCAAATGATACAATACGAGTTTTATCACATATGGATAGTGGTACACATTACATAAAGAACATTGGATTTCCTAAATGCACATTGGACCTCTAGACCACATGGTTTCGCCATCCTCTCACGTCGACTTTTCATGATCGGTCTCAGTAATTCTGCAGATTGTGGGATTCGAACCAAAAATGTTATGATAATAAATAGAATACTCTATTCACTGAGCGCTATTTCCGGACACTACAATCATGGAATTTACCTTCAATCATGGAGCAACGCTTCGTCGCAACCGCAGCAGCGTAATTATGGCTGAAGAGTCTCCGCTATCTCTTCTCTACTAACCATTGGTCGCACAGAGCTACCACACACGCATCGCCGGAGCGGGACACGATTGGTTTCTCCGGCTCCTGATAGACGACTGCCTCCCCCGACGCCACCAGCTGCTTCTGGATCGGCTTCTTCACGTCTTGCACCTTCTTCCCCTTGTGGGCCGGCACCAGCATCACCTGTCCACACAGGTTTCCCGTACATCGAACTCGCACGACACGACCGATAGAACCACTCATTCGCCGCGTCAGGCAAGGTAGATCGCGTACGCAGGTATCGGGCAGTTCAAGCCATGTTCTGTCTGACGATCACGAACAAATGAGTCAACATTCGAGGAGACCTTCGCTTTTCCAGCGTAAAAACCAATATACCAGGCCAATGGCAGAATTAAATTGCACTCTGATCCACACTGACTAAGCATACTAACTAACTGCTTCCGCTAGATTCCACAACAAATGACACAACCATGAACCATAAACTAACTGGAGGCACCGCTACCAACAACAATAATATATTGCACCACTGTTAACTGTGTCACCAAAGGTGATTCAGTTAAGAACAGAAACCAACACAAACGGATAACTTCACGGCACATGACCACGCTGATAGACACGACACATGGCGAACACACCCAACACGACGAATCGCGCACCACCCACCCCTTCGTAGAACCCCTTGAGGTAGACGAGCTCCTTGGCCTCGGCGAGTTTCTCCTTGTCGTTCTGACTCTGGACCTTGAGCGACTCGCAGGCGGCGACAGCGCTCAGGGACCCCATGCCGGGCACGTCAATGATGGGCACCGGATCGAACGGCAGCACCATGTGGTCCGAGATGCCGTACTTCTCCCGCAGCGGCGCCTTCTTCTTCAGGTCGCGCAGGGCGGCGTGGTCATCGGGCGCGTCCGACGGCACCGACGTCACCACGCCCGTGCCTGGGACACGAGGTCGAGGTCATGTTACGTGCGGGTAGGTCACGTCGGGCACAGACCACATAGCAACCTGGTACACCTACGCCCGCGCAGAAGGTTCAGTTGAGGTCTCGTCATCACTTTCGACATCTTCAGGTGAGGTCACAGGTCACGGCATCCGTGCCTGGGAGAGCCGTCGGATCAGGCCAGGTCAGATCACACGCCTCTGGCAGGACAGCCTGACCAGACCAGGCCACAGATCATCTGTACTGCATTCGGAGAATATGGCAAAGTTGGAGCAGGTTCCTCACATGCCACCGCAGCTATATTGTAACAATCACCGGGTCAGGACAGCTGATAGTCCCACCCACATCGAGTATCTGGGCAGCACAGTCAAACTGGACCACACATCACCACACCCAGGTCAGGCTAGCAGGGTTAGGTCATGACAGGCTGCACATGACATCAGTGCACGTGAATCGTGGCAGAGCTAGATCAGACATTCAGATGCAGTTGTGAATATCAATGCTGTAAAGTAGTAATTATGGCAGAGCTAGATCCGATATTGAGGTGCAGTTGTGAATATCAATGCCAGAAAAGTAGTAATTATGGCAGAGCTAGATCCGATATTGAGGTGCAGTTGTGAATACCAATGCCGGAAAAGTAACAATGTTTCATCATCGTTGCTGCACTTATTTCATTGCAACGTACATCTGCAATTCGAGGATTAACGTTTCAAAGCAGTTTTCACTTTTCTTGAACATCTCCGCACATCACCTCACACGGATAAACGCGATTGATCAGACCGATGCCCAGCACCCACCCTTATCCTCCTTGATGGTTAGCATGGGCAGGGTGTAGATAGTCTCGTAGCTGGTCAGCGGTGCCTTCAGTGGTAGACCCATGATGTCCTGGCCCTTGAGTTCGGCCAGCACCTTCACCTCTCCTTCGGCGGGCGTCAGACCTTGGTATGACATGTTGCGGGCCGCCCGGCGAGTGCAGACAAACACCTGCACATGGGGGGGGGGAAGCCGGCTGTCAACGCACCTGAGACACATCGCCAAAGCTGGACGCAGCAATGGATAAATACGTGTGATGTCGGCTGATTCCCGAGCACATCAGTGATACACTGCAAGTCGCATCACATTATCTGGCAGCAAGCTTGCTGCATCCAGACAAGTCTGTAGTGCACATGTACCTAATATTCAACGTACGTAAATGCATGTGCACCACAGAGTAGAATATTTATGATCAATGTGGAATTATGCTACTTCTAATTTCAACCACTTATTGAGATAATGCCCAGGGAGGTGAAACGTGTTCGGACCTGAAACGCAACACCGTCGCATGATAATTCATTGTGGTATTGCGTCCCGGTACCCAAACTCTCCCACAAACCAATTATCATCAACTGCTTGGGTTTCTTTTGATGTCTCTGCAAAAGAGCCGACACATCATCCTGTCTCCTTACCGGTAATTTGTCTACGAGATGCTTGTGTACTATGGTGCGTGATGGGGAGCATGATGCTTGTAAAACTAAATACTGTCAGAAATCAGACTCGAAGACTTTATAAACACTCATAAAAACGCGGTCGATAATTTTTCAGAAGGGATGCCTATTCAGTGTTCGGAAAGTGGTATAGTCCACCCTATTCCACGAATAATTTATCACTATCCTGCCGGCCGCAGGACTGACCACCCCACCCCACACGGCGGGTCATGTGGCGGCTCGTGGCGCACTCGCCTCTCCGGATTTGGTCTCGAAGGCGATGTAGTCCATGTCCGGTCTGACCCAGCAGTTAGTCTGACCGTACATTGTCTCCGGCCGGAGGGTGGCCGCCACCAGGAACACAGGACGAGACCTGGCCACACTGTCGGACACATACCAACAAAGGATCGTTCACAGAGCCGGAGGGGGGGCGCTGACAGGAACACAGGCCGAGACCCTGCCTCGCTGCCGGATACATACCAACAAAGGATCGTTCACAGAGCCGGGGGGGGGGGCGCTGACAGGAACACAGGCCGAGACCCTGCCTCGCTGCCGGATACATAACAACACAGGATCGTTCACAGAGCCGGAGGGTGGGGGGGGGGCTGACAGGAACACAGGACGAGACCTGGCCACACTGTCGGATACATACCAACACAGGATCGTTCACAGAGCCGGAGGGGAGGGGGGGCTGACAGGAACACAGGACGAGACCTGGCCACACTGTCGGATACATACCAACACAGGATCGTTCAGTGTTGGAGGGGGGGGCGCTGACAGGAACACAGGCCGAGACCCTGCCTCGCTGCCGGATACATACCAACACAGGATCGTTCACAGAGCCTGAGAGGGGGGGGGCTGACAGGAACACAGGCCGAGACTCTGCCTCGCTGCCGGATACATACCAACACAGGATCGTTCACGGCTCGCTGTCAGACACAGATCAACGCAAGGTTGTCGCAGAGCCGGGGGATGGCAACAACCAGGAATACGAGTCGAGACCCGCTCCCGCCCCCAGATAAAGATCACCACTAGATCGACAGATGGCCATCAGAGCTGTCCAACACACAGGATACCGGATTATTACAAGGCTGTCCAGTACGCATAACACGAGACCATCGCAGGGTTGCCCAGCACACAGAGCACACCACCATCACAGAGCTACCCAGCACGTTGCGGACGTTGACTGGATGGTGCATCATAACGCACAGGACAACCCCTACCTGCCATCACCGTTACCGGTGCGCGGTACCATAGCCGAAAACAGGACCAGCACAGAGCTCCAGCCAAAACACGGCGATGTCAGTGCATCGAAGAACGGTGAGCATAGTCTGTGCACAGACGAGCGAAACCAACCGCACAGCTGACGCGGCCTCCGATGGTACCGAGAACGTGTCAGCCACCGCTCCACCAAACATGCATCGTTCGCGTATCTCTCATTTGTTCTGGGACACATGACTGTGCGGCGAGAAGCGAGGCCGACCTAAGGAGTGCCAAGGCTACCATGCACTGGCAGTATCCGCTCAACTTCGGTTGGTTATTGGAGTTTAGGGGCGCATCGACTGCGTCGGTCATGCAGCGCTCTCCGCTCAGCTTCGACTTCCAGACTGAAATCAGCAATCGCTAAGCGAAGCAAACTGTCCGCACAACGCACCCGCAGTTGTCCGTGCTCCCAAAAGTGCTAACGCACAAACCCACGGACCTCAGCTTTGGGGGCGTGCTCTTGAGCCGCATCTTGATGAGCGTGTACTCCTGCGGTGCGACGCCCTCGCCCGAGCTGCGGTCGTGGTCCATGCATGGCTGGCCGTCGCGTGGTGAGTACACCGTGTACCGCTTGCCGAACTCCACCTTGCCACGCTCGCGCAGCCGCAGAAATTGCCAACGCACGAACGAGTCATAGTAGAGGTTGACATCGGTGGTGACGAAGCTCCGCCGCCAGTCAACCTGCCGTGCATAAGGTCAGCCTTTCCGTCACCGACATCGGCATGATCTTCATCATCGTCGCCGTCATCATCACAGATAGCCTCATTGAAAGCACCGCCACCTTTATTTTGTCATCATTACAATTGTGGTCATCGTCATAGTCGTCATCAGCATCGGCATCGAACATTGCAACCACCAGTGAGCGACGTTAGCAAGATACAACGCACCCAGTTAGCAGTTGGCCCAATGTCAGACTTGGAGAAAATCTTGCTCTGGATTTGCCTTGCTGTTTATTTGCTGCAAAACTTTGCAATATTCATCTGACAATTATCCTCTTTTTTCGGAAGGTCGGATGATGTGCTTCAGATTAGCATGGTGCAAACATATTGAATATTAATAAAATGGCAAAAATCTTATGAGCACAAAAATTATTTTAAACCTGGTCGTAAGAGCAATAATCGTGAACCGCATAGCTGTAAAAGAAAATCGGTGTTATACGTCATGATATTTTCCTTTTGCTTCGTTTATAACTTCTTATCTCATCATTCCTATATTTCAAAACAGAATGAATGTACCTCAAACTCCATAAATGCATAAGGTGCTTCTGGCACGAATAACAAGAAGAAAATCATCCTATCGGAATTTGATGGCACGAAAATTGTGTCCTCCGCTTCCAGAATTCCGAAATATCAATTGAGCCCTGTGTACCGGTCAGCGAATCGATTAACTTTGCAGTCTGACAGCAGCCAGCGTGAGTCCGTTCCCGTCACGGTCATGGTTATGGTCATACAGTGGTCAGATAGCTGGCAAGAAGGGTCAAATTTCCCTGCTGAGGCAGACAGTGCCTCCCAACTGAACTGCAAACCCACACACATTTGGTCACATCGAGACGGACAATGGTTCTCAACTTACTGGCGGACCCAGGCGCCATGCATCCCACCTAAACAATCAGTGGTTCTCGATTCACCTGCGGATCCAGACGCATCCAATCTTTCATATCGTAGACTACCTATCCCAGGCACAGGTGGTTAGTATGTGCACTTCGCCCACGGAGCTACGTATCACATCATATACCACATCATATCATATAATATCTTATCACATCAAATAATCTCATCCTACCCAGACAAACAGTGGCTCTCAGCTCACCCGCAGACCCAAGCGCATCAGATCCTGCTGGCAGAGTGGTGGGAAGTAACGCAGCCAGTGGGCTGCGTCAGCGAACTTCTTGATCTCGTCGTCGGACAGGTCGAGACTCTGCATGATCTGCCACTGGTAGTGGCATGAGCCTGCTTTGGCAGCTGCTTTACTCTGAAGCCAAGTAATTCAGCCATTGCTAATCCATATGATAGTGATGGTGGCCGCATTCACTTTAACGCATGTCCACAGCGTGACTGGTTTGTATTCATGGAAATGCACTGTGCCTAGTGATTGATAATAACAGTTTATATATGGCAAGAAATTAGGAACAAGATATGGAAATTAAATGTGGTGAAGCAAGTAACCCTTCATACCATATGCGAACACAGCAGGCAGCAGTAATGTCGTCGGGGAACATTATTAGTGAACAAGCTATATTAAGAACAAACACAACAAAGTAGCCTCCCAACCATTTTGGACTAATAATGCTGATTTGTAAATATAGGAAAGTAACACCCAGGAATTAATTATTTCATCATTCTTTAGTAAATTTCCAATACATTTAAGCTTGTCTATGCGAAATTCGATTCGAAAAACCCAGAGTCTGATCCATCACGGACAAGACCAAAAATTCCCAAGCAATTTTAAAAGAAGCTGTGTTGAAACGATATAGAATTTGACTGTCGCAACGCCTCCACCAGCGCACCTTTTTGCCCTTGGCCTTGTCCTTGATGACGGGCTCGCAGGGAGTCTGCTCCTCGACGACCACCTCCTCAGTCGGGAACACGGGCGGGAAGCCGTACGTCTCGATCTCGCGTCGCAATTTGTCGGCGCACGCCTTGATCGGCATGCCGGTGCAGTGGAAGGCGAACGGGAACATACACCGCTTGCCCTGCAGGCGCTGGTAGCCGACGGCGAACTGCCGGCCGAGTCGGCAGCGTGTCATCACGTCACCGCAAACACGCAGCAACACGGCGCAACGACCACCAACCCAGCACAATGGCTGATGAGTGCACCAATGCACGACAACTGGGGAGATGGCAGCTGCTTTACTTTGAAGCCAAGAAATTCGTACATTGCTAACCCATGTGGTAGTGATGGTGGCCTAATTCACCTTAATGCATGTCGCCAACATGATTGTCAATGCACCAATCGACACAGCGCTGGCCACACCATACACATGGCCCACCAGCTACCTGTAACCAACGCACGGACAATGGGCGCACTAACGGATGCCCCCCATGCTCTTAAAAAGATGCTTCTTAAAACCATACCACTCTACCACATCCCCTCCCAACTACTATACAAGCTTCCATGAAGGACACTTACCTCACATTTGGTCAGACTGAATGTGTGCCCGAGGTGCAAGCGGCCGTTCATGTACGGGTACGGGAATGTGACGAAGTACTTTTCATCGTCGCTGGTCCGAGCATGCTGCGGAGCATCCTCCTCGAACACCTTGTTGGCTGCCCACCTCTCCTGCACGTCCTGTTCAATCTCCTTCAGGTAGGCTACCTTGAACGTGCCCTTACGCTCCATTTTGTGGTCACCAATCGCCCCAAATTGGCTGCAAAGAAGGAAGTCATCAATATGTAACAGCCTAATGCTGAGTAAGCAGGCTGTTCATTTTTCCTCTTGCACAGTGGAGATGGAAATATTATAACTAGGGCAAAGGTGTTGGCAAAGGTGTGCAATTTTTTCCAAATGGTTGCAAGGCACCATTTTGGTAGCTGATCATTTCCACACTTTCGTGGTCATGACTGAAGTTAACAGCCTCCAAAAAAATATTGCCATTTTGTGACATTATGCATTACTTTGGGATGGTTATGCCACATTTGTTGTCGTTTGGCAAGGTTCAATTTTCTTGCCTTGAATGGAATGATCAATTTCTGTGGATTGTTAAAACAACTCTTTTCTTGAAATAAGCATTGACAAAATATGCATCTTCGAAAAATCTTTACATTTCTGAAGAAGTATATGGGCCATATTCACGCATGCAAGTACTTCAGTTAACCAGATTATTGCTTTATCAGAGCTTTTTGGCATATTGACCAGAATAGGTCATTTAGCATCCATAATCGAGCAAATACTACCTACTCAGAGCCATGCTATAGTTGAGTAGCATAGTGGGCATGTAATCTTCACTGTCCTGATTTTATTATTGTAAATCTCACCTTTGCAATTGCTGAAATCCACAAATTCCCTAAACGCCTAAACAGCTGAAAATAGCCTTGTTACAGGCATGTTCAAAACTCCAGCATCTCATCAATTGAAATGCTTCAAAATCCTGATATCCTAAAACTCTTTAATCATCAAATCACCAAAGCTTGAAAGTACAAAAGCTTGTGAACTGTAAAAACCCCAAAATCAGCTGGCAAAAACCAGAATGTTCATTGTACAGCTAAAGCAGAATGGTCATGGTAAGATTTGGGAATGCACTGCTGTACAAAATGCACCTTGGTGCTCCTAGAGTATCATACAAGCAAGGCATAACCATCTGGGTATCTGATATTTGGTCAATTCAAATGTTTTCTTTAAGGTAATACGGTCAATGTGGAGATATTGGGACAATGTCCCAATCCTCCTATTCTTCAGATGATTAACTTCTAGAAGCTTCATAATTGTAGTCAGTACTTCACCAGCTAGCACAACTTGCTTTAGCAAGCAATCACTTATACCATTTTTGCAGGGTGTTGTCACACAGTTCAACTTGTAGCACATTCCAAGATCAGCCACCTTATTGTCTGCATATTCAGCCAATTTGAGGGTTTCAAGCATTCAAGATTTTGATCCTTTGGATGTTTGATGCATTCAGAGTTCAAAGGAAATTGGAGGTCTTGAAGGTTCAAAATATTGCAGTTTTTAAGGCACTGATGCCACTGGAGCTTTTAAAGGTCAGGGGTTTCTGAACATGAAGCTTTTCTGAGGTACCAAGGTTCCAAATTCACCCAAAGGGGTTTACCATTCCAGGCCATATACAGTGACATGTGATTTAGATAATTTGGAATTTGGGGGTTTGAGACCTTGTAGTTCTGCTATACTTTTCATATCTGGTAGTGTCAGCAATAATTCAGATAAAACTAGTTTTGTCCAGACAAGTAACTGCCAGAAATTGACTTCCACTGGACAAACCTACATGGGTATATAATTGTCCAAGCCCACACCTTTTTGGGTGTTATACTGTGTGGTAATATTTTGATAAAAGGTGTTTTTTTGTATTTTTTTAATCAACTTTTGGAATACAATGTTTATGAACATGATTCGGAAGATGTGACCACTCATTTTCAGTGCTCATGCTTACCTCTCTGTTGATCATAGCGATAATTTATATAATGCATCCATCCATCCATGCCGCACTGCTGTTTTTTTGTGCAATAATTTATCCATCCCTCACCTAGTGCTTTTCAGATGCTATTAAAGGGACATCTAACACTCCATGCAGTTGATTCAACACTTCATGTTGAAAATGTTTTGTGTTTGCCTCTGCCAAATAGACAACAAACCATTATTATTCCACAAGAACGCAGACCGAAACTGGACAGGCGGCACTGATCAGGAAGTGAAGTATGGATGATGTCACAATATACATTATGCTTGTGGTTGTAAGTTATGATATATTAGTTTAGATTAGTTTAGATTAGAGTAAATTGTATTATGTTATGTTAGGTTAGGTTAGGTTTTCCTATTTATTTATTAATTGTCATAGTACTTCTTCAAGGTCTTGAGAAAAGGCAGGACACAGCAGAAGCTGAATCTTGTCAGTATCACTTCTGGGTATGTTCATCAGAGTGAAAAATGTTTCTGTGTGTGCCAGTTGTGACCCAGTGCCCTAAGTGTGCCAAGCCCTGCCAATTGCAGCAGAATAGACATTGGTGGGAGTGTTCTGAAACATTTTGTGTCGCAAGAGAAAGGAGAAGAGGTGTGGGTTTGTGACAAGCAACTACAAAGGAACATTCCTCAATGGAACCTGCCTGGAACCATGACAAGTTTTGTGCTTCATCAACCTGTGGTTAGATAAAGATTGGAGCTAATCGAAGCCTCAGTGCCATACCTATGATGTCATCACTCCATACCGATGTGATTATGACATCATTCTTCAAATTGAAAAGTAAGCATGAGCACTGAAAACAAGTGGTCATATCTTCAAAATCATGTTCATAAACATTCTGTTTACTATGTTGTTTTTTTGTGGCAAAGATAATGCTACCATTTATTTTTTTGGCAAATTATTACTTCCAAGTCACTGGAGCTTGATACAATTGATGACATAGGCAAGATACAGAGGAAATGTGTTATAATATAAACAGTATTTCATGAGTTAGTTCTGCAAACATTTACATGCCTTAATGGGATTGTCCAGGCTGTGGCTCATCCATTTGTACCTGGATGTTTTCAGACTGACCAGCACTGCATTCAGACTGTGGCTTATAAAGCTTTGATGATTCAAGGATATTATGAATCTTGTGGCCATGGAATTCCCCCCTAAAAAAAAAATGCTGGCAGACCTTGGAACAATTTGAGTGAATAGCCTCGCTGGGAATGACAGTGTTGTCATAAAAATTATAAACTTGTGTGACTGTCCTCAAAAGAAAACTTAATAATTATGTGAGATACTGGAGTGCAACCCGCATACGGCAAAGATAAACTTACACTGATATATGGCATATCTTGCATGTGGCTGGGTCTGGTTTGTCTACTAACTTCTGCTGTTGAAAATTGAAAAATGATGTTTGAATGCATAAATCATAGAAAAAATAAAATCACCTAACCTAACCTAGACTGAGATAACAAAGCATAATACATAAAATATATTATAGCATAATATAATCTAACCTAACCAGAATTGTTCAAAAAAACTTTTCGCCATGACGTCATCAAATCTAGGCACCATTGTTAGAGCTGCTGTTAATGCTAACAGCATCAGAAGGAATTTCTGGCTTTGATTGAAGGCTACAGATGTGTCTGGCTGCAAATATTCCTTGTCATTAATAAATATGGAACTAAGCCAGAAACATAGGTTTTCGATGACAGAGTATTGAATTAAGTGCATGAAGTGTTCAATTTCTTCTTTATCACATCTGTGACACACTAGATACTGATAATTATATGCAATGGGCTATATTTGTAGAGTGAATATTATGATAGTGTATTTCTTTGCCAAATAAATAGTAATCATTTGCAGAGAAAATGAGTGGTTGTATCATCTTTTTCACGTTAAAATACATTGTATTAAAAAAAATACAAAGAAACAAATGTTACCTTGATCTCCAATAATACCCAAAAATTTACACTGGTGTGTGCCCCCAATACATTTGGGCTGCCCATTGCCTTCATGCATTTTGCCCCACCCCACCCCATGTTCAGACATCAACACCCATGCTCAACACTCTCTTCAAGACCTGGAAAAGATAGTAGGTATGTGCTTATTATATTGATATATTGGAAAACAGAATCATGATTATGTAGTGTAACATTTTATATCATTACATAATGATATGTAATGTCAGATGATCAGTGATATCACTCAATAGTTTGCAGTAGTGCAGGATTCACCTGATGCAGCTTCCATTGTTTTGAATGGAACATTAAAACCTAGAGTCTTGTGTGCATGATGCACAACTCATGCAGTTACACACCATATGCATGGTGGATAACCTCTGATGTTACACACAATATGCATGGTGTGTAGCCACAGCAAAAGCAGAACTTTACCCTGCAGCCTGGACTTACACACACACACCCCTCCCTCTCAAACATTCAGGTTGCTCATGCAGACTACATTAAACAATTTTTGGCAGTTGATTCAGAAATTTGCATATTCATAGGTATTCCTCGAGCTACGTAGGCAATTGACTTATGCTTAAAACATGGGAAAGCCTAAACATATCTTCTCGGCACAACTTTTCATGCCGAGGATAATCAGCAATGCGCCTATTTTGATAACCAAAGGTCATTAATATAGCGAGCAGTGCTTTTTGCTCCTGGTATAGTCAGAATTTAATATCTGTTGGCCAGCTACCTTATTTTATCTGGTCCGGTACCCGGCAGTACTCGCTCCTGAATTGCCCCAAATGCCGCGAGAAATAGCTTCCAAAATTGAAGCTACCATATGATTGCGAAGAAAATACTCACCAACAACATTGAAATACTTCACAATTTATGAAGAGAAAATATTAGCTTCCCGATGCCATATTGGAGTTCTAGCGATGAGTACCACACAGAATAAAGGGCGGATCCAGTATGTGGTTTAAACGTCCGGTAAACTAGACGTCCCTCCAGGGACTCGCGCAGTCGAGCCCTTCCAGATCGTGCCCCTCACGAAAATGTCTGGATCTCCCCCCACCCCTTTATGGCCCGTGCTTGATTGATTTGATTATTTGGGCTTAAGGGCGGGCCGACTACTACGGACATTTGGCACCCATGGCCCGTGACACGGGAGCGGTAACAGGTCTGAATGTTCAAGGAGAGCGGATACATGTGCTTGTTCCTCTGTTTCACGGCAAGGTCGGCTCCCCACCCCCGGTGGCTGGTGGTTACGTCCCTACCGGTAGTGAGGACAGCTCAGAATCCCTTGCACTTGTAAATGAGAACGGTGGATAAGACACGACGATGTATGTCTGTATGGATGACGGTGGCGACATCCCTGAGTCTGGCCGACCAGTAGATATTGAAGCCACGCACCAGAAAAGTGGTCGCTTTTTACACAGCTGCTGTACAAACAAACTCATGATTTGTTCAAGCTATCTCCTGCAACCAGAGGCATCAGCAGGGGAGGGGGAGCCGTGCCCCCTCCCTGGGACTTTCAGATTTTTCACGAGAAGCAGTGGGTGCCGGGCGAACTAGCCCCACCCCTGGACAGCAGTTGCAGTTTTCCCTACATGCCACACATCCATTGGCTTTGACCACGGTTTCTTGCTTTAATGCTGCCAGCATTATAGTGTCAGTTTAAGATCTTCGTATGCCCGACCACGATGGTCAAAGCTGCGCCAAAAACGATTCGCATCTAATCTCGGCCCACAGGCCCGATGGTTAAGCTTCAGCCTGATTGCGGCGCCAGTGGCCTTAGCATATACGAAGCGACACCCCTGAATCACGTGGTTGTATGCTCAGTACATGATCAATATATGCATACTGAGTGTATACTAGTATACCTTCGCATGTGCAAATTCACACTGCGAAGCAACCAGCAACCAGGTGGGAAACTACATTGTTGCCATCCTCGATCCTTTGAAAAAGTTGTCGAATTCGCCCTTGTATTCAGCAAAATGCGTCTCCCAGTTTTAAAAAACTTACACCCATGCATCAAATACTTCATCAATCACTGTCGAGTAGGCCACAAGTTGTGAATCCTGAAGTTATTTACCGGCGATTTCACGAGCACGCAACTGAAAACAAGTCAATACATGATAATTCGGAGTATACTTATTATTGTGCTGCGAGGCTCACTACCCATTACGTACTGTCCAGAATTTGAGGACAAGACAACAAATAACATCTTTGTATAGCAACAGCTCACGACCTCGACCCAATCAACTGAAACGAATGCCAGTGATAAATAAATGCATACTTACAATATAACCACCGGTACATTTTTGACTCAATACCCGCATACGCACTTGATCACTTCTCGGCTGGCATGTTTTATCTTGTATGCATTTCTGGCCCTTCCGATGCACCATGGCGGCACGAGCACGAAGGCAAAGTCCAGGCTCTCCTTCCCCGGCTGAACGCATCCGACTTCACGCACTGACGATTCCATATCCCCTACAGCGCATAGTCACCTGATAACCTGAATCTTTGCCAGCCGTTGCCAACTGGTGAATCACTATCTGACGACAGCCTCCTGCACGAACCGCAAAATCTTGGTGTGCAACGGGTTTACATGCAAGGAGATAGGCGTTTTACTTGGTGGCTGGACCGCTACGCGTAATAACTTCACATTAAGCCAAAAATATACAACACCAACCAGTCTTTCGAAAAATGCATTGCACATTCAACACCCAGGTTTTCTTACCCTAACAGCTGAGCAATACTGCCCAATGAAATTAGCAGGCTACTTCACCCCATAACCTGCAGGTACGCATGCAGAGCGGCGATGCAAGCGTGTTCCAGGTTCCGCTGCTCGTGTTCCCGAGCGAGTGGACAGATCCGACACCAGACCACACCTCGCAATATACCACTCTCAACGAGAGGGCGGTCATCGCCTTCGCAGCGGCCGCAGGTCCAGCTGTGGCCGCTCAACGCCAGCCAGTCGACACGAGCAGGAACTGCTGCAAGCCCACCCAGCGGACTCCAGCCACAGACAACATCGAGGCGAAGCATCAAATTTATTCGGTTTCGACAACGGTGGTTTTCTCAGACACGTACACGCCGTCCAGGAACTTCCGGATGTCCTTGTTGTGCACGGAGGTAGACTGCTGGATGCGAGCAGCTGCAAAAAAGAATGCAAGTCAGCTGAATTGCACGAACAATATTGACTTGCAGAAACGCCATGGCAAACCGCTCAGCAGCGGGGTATAGGAGCGGGGTATAGGAGCTGGCGGTTCTTTCATTACGTATGAAATATGAAAGGCTTAACCTTTCTCACCCAAACGCCCTCGACCCCGAAAGACCAAAATCTACTTGTCTACAAGACCCGTGGTGGGACTCCGTTCGTAGACCACGGTGATGTGTCGGCGGGGAGGATTAATTGCCATCCAAGATTTGGCAGCCCCTTTATGATGGGACCAGTAGACATTTTGGGCTACTTTTGACCAACGGTTCTAAAAGCCGAACTCTGCCATTTTAGGCTTCTGTTTGATTCGGCCTGCCATTTTGGGATGTTGGAATCAACTCGACCTGGCTTGGCCGGCAGTGGCTTCAATATGCCAGTGCTGACGCCACGCCAATGAGCATTCACAATGAGTTTGGCGTAAATAGCACACGACACAAACCTCGGAACACTTCAATATTGGTCAAAAACAGACAATGTATATGATATACATGATGATTACATAACGTATAGAAGGAAATGCACATCATTATGCAAGGTGGAATTCAAAAAGACAATACCTCATGCCGTTGTTCCACAAGGATGACAATTCAATATCACGAACCGGAATGTGCATGAGTCTCAAAAAGATGGGACGTTCTTAGTCAGACAAATGAAATGACTAATCAGTGGGCATCCTCGAATGGTGCCGACAACATGCAAACATTTTTTGTCTTGGAAGATCGATTAATTTCGATGTAATCCAGCTTCTTGTACCTCGAGCTGTTGCAAGACTGACTCATAGTATTCCGACATCCATTCGGAGCATATGTTACAGTGGAAAATTATTGCTGCGCATGTAGTGTAAGCAAAACATTAAAGCAAAACAACTTTTAAAATAAAATGTATCATGGTTTTCTATCCTTTTTAATGGAGTTTGATTCACGACGCACTTTATGCAATTGCTAATCGGCGCCGCCCACACTGTTTCACCGGTTGGCCGCGGGATTGGGAAATGTTCGAGCGGTGCGAGCGTCGAACCCGGCACCTTTGTATCCAGTCCGACACCTTAACCACTCGGCTATTCCCGCCCACTGGTTTCCTAATCAAGATGGATGATCTTAAAATCAATGGCTCCAATAAATATGTCAAGATGCCTTCTCCACACTATGCTATTTTGACTACAACAGGTAAAGTGTGAAGGAAAACTATCGGTGGCATCGAGAACTGAGAAGCTCTTTATCATCGGGTGCCATTATCCACCAAAATATGGAAATATTGGAGCACCTCGGGCTAAGGCAATCATTTACTGGTCAATGCGTCCCAAAAAACCTAACAATCAGAAAATTGACAACCGAGGCAATCTCTGGTTCCGTAGGCGCTGTTCCTTCATCCAGTACAAATTCAGGTAACATAAGCACGGACTAAAAAACTTCCCCTTAATTGCACATACCCTAATGTAGATATGTTGATAACATGCTTAGTGGCAGGGTAGAGAGTTAATTAACCTCAAACTGTCCATACGAAAGCAAAACGGAACGGAACAGCGATGATTATCGTTTCACATACCGCACTTGGAGACGGACTCGATGTTATTGCCCTCGAGGATCAGCTCGTCCTTGACCTTGGTCGAGTTGTAGACTGTGACGCCGGGCAGCATGTGCACGCGCCGGATGTACTTCTCGCCCAAATAGTTACGCACCTCCACTAGTGTGTTGTTCTCAGTTACCACACAGTTGATGGGGAAGTGAGCATATGCAGAGCGCATCTTGTACTGGAAGCCCTGTAAAACACATGTGTACACATGGGTCAGAGCGACTACACAGCCTGATTATTCCTAAGGTGTCAGCGACGATATGACTCATGAGAGATCAGGGCGAATTTCCAACCAACTGAAAATGTGCATCAATTAATTTTAAAACGGTTAATAAACAGGCCACAGCATCACTTGAAGCATCCTAAGGCGCTCGGTTGGGCCCGCCCACGCAGCCGACGGCCGAGCAGCCATCATGACCGCAGCTAACTCAGCAGACTAAGGTGGTGGTGGTGGATTGCACCAATCTACCACCACCACCGCCACAGGCTGCTGAGCTTGTGTGGTTAGGGACGCATCGACTGCATAGGTCATATAGCTGGCTGCTGAGCTTAGGGCGCGCAGACTGCTTGGGTCATGTTGCACTCAGCAGCCAGGTTGCCACATCGCGTGATATGGGAGCGTCACGTGATCTTCGCCACTGCCAGATAGCGAGATGAGGCGTCGCGCGGTCGTCAATGAACATGACGAGGGCACTCGGACCTCGCTCGGCAGCGCCATTGGACGGAGCCGGCCACGATGCGTCACGATGCTCCAATATCCACTATACACAAATAATGATGTCCACTACGCTCCATGATTATCCTTGTGGGAAATTTTACTCCTGTTCACTGCTCACATGTTGGTGCCATGAACGTGCGTGTTGTTCTTGCTGCTCAGTGTTCACGTGGTGATACACTCGCTGCTCAGCGCTCACGTGTTGCTACTATCACCCCTCATGGCGCATGTTCTCGCTTCAAATGTTCTCGAAATCAGATCCGGTGGTTAGAAGTGGCAATGGTTGGCCAGACCCCACGAGCACCCCTCTTCGGCAACTTCTTCATGAGAACTGTCATTCAGCAGGACCATCGATAGGTATTAGGATGAGCGGGGAAAATCGACAAATATGTCACCTTTCCCCTTCCGAAGCCTTGCACAATATTTGTATTTACTTCACTACTTGGGGAAGAACCAGATCTTGTTCGTGTGGCGTTCCGAGCCCAGCCCACCTAGCGGCCGAGCTAGGGGCTCGGGTGTTTCACGCCCAGCCGGTAGATGGCTGGCCCGTCAGGCCCCGGCCGGCCGGCAGGTACATAAGTCGAGTGCGGAGTCGGGAGAAGACAGTGTCAGAGCGTCCATCTGATTGTGCGCTGCGTTGTGTGGCTCATGTCGCTTGTGCCATAATACCAAGCCTGGAGAGCCGTCGCCAGCGCGTGTTTCTTGACAGAAAAGTGGAGTCAGAGGATAGAATAGTTCGATACAAGCTCACCACCGTGAGCGAGATAAATGGTCGGGGATTCCAAGCATATTACACCCTAAATAATTAGAGTAGAGTTAATAATCCCCGATGATAGGCTCAGAAATTCACATAGCAACAATATTACAGTTAACATGGTAATAGAAGCATCAGGGCAAATTGACTGCTATGGTCACATAGCACACAATACAACTTACATAAATGACTCCTTTGCACATGTTCCCAATGTGGGAACAGCAGGTGCGCACAGCAGCAAGCTCCTTCTTCTTGCCGAACCACTTCTCGATCTTGATGATGTTCTTGCCCACCATCTGTGGCATGAAGAGTAAACATGAAGAAAACCCTTTGAGCAAGACAAATGACCAGCATTGACAGTATGGTAGCAGTGAACATCTCAACATATGCAGTGGCCATGCATTCCAACACTCATGAATGGCCAGTGATTCATGTTGGTGGTAGTGGTGGCGGTTGGGTGTTAGAAGCACACCAAGTGCATGATCATTTGGCAACCACAACACATTGAAGGTTTCATTTTATGGGAGTTCTAGAAATGATGGTTGGTCCATGTCAAACTTTGCCTGTTTTGGGGAATACAAAACATTGCCACATGCCACAATCTAAGTCATCTTCAGTGTCATTACAAGGCTATAACATTGTGATGACCAGACCTTGTTGGAGCAGAGGTTGAAAATTGGACGCCCAGCACACACATGGTGGTAAGTGGGGCAGAACAGTGGGAGCTAAGATCGTGGCAACCCATTAAAGGTTCTCATGCACTGAATGCTCAGATGACCAAGTAACTTTTAGTAGTTGCAAATACATGGGCTACCATGAGTCGGTTGGTTATTGGTTTTACGACGCGTCGACCGTTTGAGTCATGTACCGTCGCCAATCTCTCACGCCGATTGGTCGCGGGCGAAGAGTAGCGACAGGTGAGATTCGAACCCACAATCTTTCGATTGTGAGACGAGCATCTAACCCCTAGACCACTCGTCCCCGGTCACCATGAGTCCAATGACTTCAGTGGTATGGGGTTATTTAATGCTCCAGTGGTTTTCATAGCTGGAAATATTCCTTGCTGACAAGCTACGTGATTGGTTGGTTGGTTATTGGTTTTACGACACGTCGACCGTTGTCATATAGCGTCGCCAGTCTCTCACGCCGATTGGTCGGGGGCGAAGAGCAGCGACAGGTGAGACTCGAACCCACAATCTTTCGATTGTGAGACGAGCATCTTACCCCTAGACCACTCGTCCCCCAAGCTACGTGATTGGCAAAGATTCTTCCACAAGGGCAGCCTTCATAACTCATCAAGTCTGTACTGAGACATTACACGTTGATAATGTAATTTCATCATAGATGGTGCTGAAACAAATTTGTCATAATAGTTAGTTAGTTATTTGGGCTTAAAGGGCACATCGATTGCAATGGTCACACAGCACCCAACATTTGTCATAATAGCATAATTGGTAATTGCAATAAGTATATTCATTGCTGAAGCTTTGTCCTTAAATTGTAACATGAGGCAAGCACATTCAGAGGAAAAGATGGTAAGGCGGTAAGATGGAAAAGATGGTACCAAACAAGCTGTGCAAGATAATTATATCATTTAAAAAGCACATACAACTAACAGGAACTTGGAACATTGGTGATATCATATGAAAGAATAATTGAGTTGGTTGGTATGAGATCAAAATCAGGTCACATGCTAGAGTTGGTGTGTAAAACATGGGGGGGGGCAGAGGGTACAACCATCTCCACAGCAGTGGTGCTGTGACTTCAGACAAGCTTAGCACTGACCTCATGGGTGTTGCATGGAAAAATTGACTTCAAAATGGCTCTTTCCCCTCCTAACATTGGACAGCTCCCATACCACTGATATTGGTACATCTACACAGTGGGTATAACTGTCATTGGTGGCCTGAATTAAAATGTAAGGCACTGATCATATGCAAAAGACCAGTGCAGACAACTGAGGTGAACTGTAATGGAGCCATGTAAAAATGTCGGCATATTGTACTCTGAATTGTCAAGTAACTAGTTCCTTCATTCTGCAGTTCATTCATATTTTGGTTGACATCAATTGAAAGAAATGACTGCTTTCAGACATCAGCTGCAGGTAGCCCATGCAAAGGGAATTGGGAATACCATGTGATCACCTTGATGTCCAAGGTGTAAGGTCCCTCTTGAGACAAAAACCTTGGGTTCTTTTAGGACACATCCAAATGCAGGTCATATAGCATTGCCAACCTCCTACACAATTGGTCATGGTGAACTTGGCAATCCTGCAGGTTGTGGGATTTGAATCCACAATCTTGTATCAGAGCTCACACTCTATCAACTGAGCTATGTAACCCCTTCCTCTCCAGACACCACCAGAAAAGTTGCAGAAAGGACACACTTGGATGCAAACAAGTATTTGTCTTCATTAGTATATAAAGTTCTACCTTTTAGCAGGATGGTTGTAGGATGATTTACCAGACTATTTTGGCATCATGGTGTTCTTTAGATTGTTTGCTTGAAGGATGATAGGATCTGCAGGTACCAAGAGGATCCACATAGGTGGGAGTGATATCAACAGATGAAATGGTGTCAATCAGGTATTACACAGTAATAGCCAAATGCATGCAGTGCAACACATGGCAAATAGCTTTGGTAAATGAAAAGTGAGCACTTGTGACAAAAGTCAGTGGTTACATAATCTTAATCATGGTAATAAATGCAGGGTTCAGAAAATTTATACTCATGCACACCCACCCCATCATTCTGGGGTGGATGGCTCTACATCATCTTGGGGTCATTATATGCTCCATCTTATGTCCAAACAAAGCATAGCACAAAAAACACAAGAGGTGTTATCAAAAAGTGCTCAGTGAGTAGGGCCAGAAACCACACCCAAAATGTCCTCCACTAAAAGTGATGCCACTAGGGGGCTTATGAGGTCACAATTGATGTCATGTCTTTGGCTCTGGGAGGCAGAGCCAAATATTAATATCACCACCCCAGGCAGTGATAAATTAATTGTGAAATAGGGCGGAATATACCACCTACTGAATATTGAATTGACCTCCTTCCCAAAGAAGCATCAACATCATGCTTGCTTCTGTCTTTTTGCCACATGTATTGTTCACAATTATTTGACACAAACACAGGAGCAAGTTCTATGTGGCCAGGACAGCTGGTGCAGGTTGATCTAAGTCACTGTCAGCTGACTGCCAGTCAGCTGTTGGTGACATCATTCAAAGTATCGAAAAAAAAACCTCCAGCCAGGTGCACTGAATGAACCCAGGAGCATCACCAGGGATATTTTGATGGGGTCAATGTGTTCATTCAGGAGTGACAGCAGGATAACTTAACCTAACCAAACTGGAGGTTTCTTTGGTATTATTGGAGATCATGGTAAATTTTGATTTTTTTTTAATATGGAGTAACTTAAGTTGGAAATGACAATGTGACCACTCATTTTCTCCACAAATGACTACTTTTCAGTTGAAAAAGAAATACATGATCATAATCCTCACTACAAATATAGCCCATCATGTATAATTATCCATACCTGGTGTGTCACAGACATGATAAAGAAGAAGTTAAACACTTCATGCACTCGATTCCATACTCATTGACATCGAAAATCTCATATTTCTGGCTTAATGCCATATTAATTCCTGACAACAAATATTTCCAGCCAGACGCATCCAGAACCTTCGATCAAGGCCAGAAGTTCCTTGCGCTGCTGTTAACGTTAGCGGCAGAGCTAGCAATGTCTGCAAGCTTTCATGATGTCATGGTAGAGAAGTTTGTTTGGGAATATTCTGTTTTTTTTTAAAGGTTACGTTAGATTGTATTATGCTATAATATATTTTACATATCATGCTGCATTATCTTAGCCAGGGTTAGGTTAGGTTAATTTATTTATTCTATGATTTACTTATTTAGTAGTCAGTAGACAAACCATATGCAGCCATTTGCACCACTCATATCAATGTAAGCTTAGAATCGTGGTGTGCGAGTTGTGCTCCAGTATCTCAAACAATTATTAAGCTTTCTTTTGAGGACGAACAAGATGATAATTTTTCAACAACACAGTGTCATTCCCAGCAGGGTTATTTGCAGGGTGGGAACTAAAGCACTTCTTCAGAGATTCTATCTCTGAAAACGTTTTTGCACTCTAGGTTCATACTGGATAGGAAGGGCTTCACGTGTACTTTGACACAAATGTGGGAACAAAGATAACAATAAAAACAAACACAGAATAACACCAACAAAATACGGGTTATTCCAGTTACCACCAGAGTTGGAAAAAATGGCCATTTTTGGACATTTGGCTGTCCAAAGAATTATACACTCCCAAAAATATCCACTCCTTGGGCTGCCAACTACCAGATGAAGAGCTAATGCATTACAAGATATCCCAACTAGTTCTGCCACTATCAAATAGTGGTAATTGTTAACATAGCCCACAGAGCAGAATGCTCAATGGACTATATGGTGATCATTGGCTAGTAATGAGAATGAGATCTACCAGTTCTAATAATCTTCATCTTGTGTAATCATTTTGGGTCCTTGGCACACCAACTTGGCAACATTATTGAGAATAATGTACATTTTTATTTCAGCTGATCACCAGGGCTGCAGAAACATTCGAAGAGAGTGCAAGGAAAAGAACAGAAGATGAGATGCCTGTTAGAGTTGAAGAATGACAGCATACCAGCAGAATGGAAGCTAAAGTTGGGATCACTATGCATATGACCATAACAGTGAATATATAAAAATATAATGGTGCAAGTCAAGTGTATACTGGGGCAAGTGTAAATGTCTAGTACAAGTGAATATACAAACATACTTGCCTTCATTCACTTACTTTCCATTCCCAAAAATGCCCTGACCAGAAGTGCTCAGAAGAATGCAAGACCAAAACTAGAAAGAGAACTGGAGTGGGCTGTACACAACTCGCAACTAGATAGGCATAAAGGGAATGATTTTCCGAATATCTCAGTAGGTGCAGTCATGCTTTGGCATGGCAGTTTTTTATGAGGTGGGAGGCAAACAAAAATTGTACCCGAATGGGATGGGTGCACCAAACAATATCCTGAAACACTTCATAAGTGCACAATCAATGTGCATGAATGCATGCTTAGGTGCACTGGAGTGACACCAAACCCATAGGAGTAAAAAATAGTGTATTCAGACACCAAAATAAGAAGACTAGCCCTTAACTCCAAAGCATTTGTCTGCTGAAAATGATTGTTTTCACCAGCCTTCAAAATTAAAAAAACCCAAACAATTCTGTCCAAGCAAGAACAAAGTCAGAAAGCTTCATCCATTACAGGGCCACCCATTAATGAAGACCCTAGGTGGGTAGTATGCCACTGGGTGCATATGCACTTGCATGTTGATGTGGATGCAGATGCACCTAGGTAAAACTTATCTACCTAGATTTGTACCAAGTACCTACCTAGTAGGTAGATACTAGGTAGGTATGTACTAGGTAACCTACCTACATCCATGCAATGTATCCATAGGTAAGGCATTGCAATATTATCATTGTTCACCCTTTCACACCAACGGCAATGAGAGGCATTCAATTTGAACAATTCAACTGAGCCTAATTTCTTACGTAGGACGACACCCACCGACGGGTCGACACCACACCACAGCAATTACTACTCTCACTCAATGGCCTTGAGTCTCACTTCCTGCCTACCGGTCCATCAATCATCCAAATACCTACATCCTAACACCAGCGCACTGCACAACTACATTTGCCACAAGATACCATCTCTGGTCTTCCAAATTCAAAACATGAAGTAATCCCTCTTCCAATGAAGGAATCAACAGTGAAAGGAAAGTGCATTGCTCCTGTGAATTATGAGATGGAGCTGTGCTGATTATCACAATTTGCTGCTGGGCAGTGCAATCTGACTCCCACCGCAGGAAGTAAGTTTCCCACACTGGTTATTTGCTTAGATTGTTGCAAGGTCTGCCAGTTTTTGTTTTAGTATAAGTAAAATAAAAGTATAAGTAAAATAAAAATAAAAGTAATCATTTGCAGAGAAAATGAGTGGTTGCATCATCTTTAATCACAGCATAAAGTCATAAAGTATTAAGGCTTAATAAGAGCCACAGGGGCCCATCTGGGTTAAGCCTATCCAGAAAAGGTACTAGAAATGTACATACTCTCACCCCAATCAATCCCTTATCCCAAGTTCCTCGGAAGATATATCCCAGCCTATCTAGCACCACTCACTTGCTACCGCATAACACCCTCAACAATCACAAGCTCCTCCCATCATACCCATCGTGCCACCATAAACAATCTCATCAGCATCACATCCTGAAGGAAGGTGCCGAATCCACTGCTAGGCACACCCCCACAAATTCATAAAGCATTCAGACTTAATAAGAGACTCACTTGCTATTGCATAATACACTCAACAATTACAAACTCCTCCCATCATACCCATTGTGCTACCATAGACAATCTCATTAGTATCACATCCCAAAGGAAGGTGCTGAATCTACTGCCAGGTACACCCTATATAAAGTTATAAAGCATTTAGACTTAATAAGAGACTCACCTGCTATTGCATAACACACTCAACAATTTCAAACTCCTCCCAACTCCTCCCTGTCGATCAACCCTCCCTGGAATACAGAAAAACAAGCCCCCTATTCTTATGATTGTCTATGCCGTTTTTAAAGATGTTCAGTGTGATGCTACTGACAATGGTTCCTGGCAGCTGGTTCCAGTGTTCTACTACCCTGTTGGTGAAGAAAGACTGTCTTAACCTTGTCCTGCTGTGATTAACTTTAATTTTGAATTGATGACCTCTAATTGCATCATTTCTGTTAAATTCAAACGTTTCCGAGATATCCCTGTTCCTGACCATGAACAAATTTAAAAATCTCGATGAAATCTCCTCTTAGCCTTCTATATCTAAGTGAAAACATATTCAATTTCTTCAATCTTTCCTCATATGCCAGGTTGCCTATACCATTAACCATTTTTGTTGCCCTCTTTTGTACTCTCTCTAAAAGCCAACGATCTTTCTCATAACTAGGGGACCAAGCTTGGACACAGTATTCCAAATGTGGCCTGACATATGCACAGTAAAGCTTCCTAATGACCTCCTCACTTTTGTATGACACATTCCTCTGTATTGCCCCAAGCTTTCTTAGTGCCTTCTTCCTGGCTTCTTTGGTCTGTTCTGATGCCCCCAATTTTGTGTTCAAAATAACACCTAAGTCCTTCTCCTGCTGAGTCACAGATAGTACTTGGCTACCCATCAAGTATGGAGCCTTCATATGCTGCCTACCTACATGCATGACTGCACTTATCAAAATTAAACTTCATTTGCCATTTTTCGGACCACTTCACTAGCTCGTCTACTGGCAGTCAGCTGATGGTGGCCTAGATACCTCATTGATATAAAGTGTGAGAGATAATACTTGAAGACTACCTAACCACACCTTCTCTAAATGATGTTGCAGTCTGGGTAATCTTTACCTTTTGGCCAACACATACTGCCAAGGTTAGTTATTTGTAAAGGTGTACAGTGGGGAACAGTGACGTACAGGAGTCATGGAAGTGATGTCACTAAATACACATTTGCTTTGGAGGATTCTGGTTTTCTGGTTAGGTTAGGTTAGATTATATTATGCTATGATACATTTGTATATTATGCTACATTATCTTAGTCTAGGTTAGGTGGTAATCTTTACCGACACCCGACTCCTGTGCCGTCACTGTTCCCCACTGTATGCCTCTTTACAAATCACCAACCTTGGCACTAGTCGGTTTTACAGCGGCAATTTGCTCTCCCGTCTAGTCGCTTTACATCCTTCCAAGTCATTCCTTGCTTCAACTAAACATTCAAGACATGAACTAAAAAAGTACATCGAAGAACATTTATTATTAACAAGAATTGATTTCACTCAATTTTCTGAACTTTTTCATTGACAAAACTTGTTTCTTGGTGGTGAGAATAAAACGATTTTAGACTGATTGTTTTAGTATAATGTTCCTTAAACCATTTGATATTCCAAAACCTATATCCCAGTACGCAGCAGGCAACAAATCAGTCGGTGCATGAGCGTCCTACTCGTGGGATGTGTTGTGATTATTTATTAGTTGTAGCGTGAGCATGTCAGCAGTATCAGGTATGGATTTATAAACTTGGTTGACATCGATTAAGTGTACTTTTGTTATCATTTTCTCTACCGTTGCTCAGGAAGTTGGCTTATAACCGCATCCTTCGCTAATTTAACCACAGCACCAATTTGTCATCTGGCAGTCATCCGTCCGCTGCCAGATGCCGTAGAGCTGAGTGCAGTCTCAACGTAAATTAGAAAGCGTATTGCAATTTGCTGATATTTGTAAGTTTAATTATACTTATTTCAGCAGCGTCAGTAGTAAAACCTATTTCGTTATCAAAACTGATGTGAGAATTATATTTGCTGGTTGCTTTTAATTTATGCAGATCACTATGCCGGGTCTTCTCCCTCTATCTTGTTCCTGAGACCACGTGACCTGGGAGCAAAGTTCTGCTGTAAAACCGACTACTATGTGTCGGCCGAAAGGTAAAGATTACCGCAGTCTGTTTGTGAAAAACTAGTTCTTAAACAATATTTAGACAGGGAAATAATTAGAGAACAAATTTACCAATGGTTATTGCAGTAATGCAGACTCCAATTAATCCCAAAATATATCATAAAACCCACCAAAAAAACCTTAACCAATCACAAATCACAACAACTTGCCTGAATGTCCAGTGTAAGATGTTTGAAGTTCCTGGTCAATGTGCCACGAGGGCCTTTAATGATGACGGTTCGCCCCTTCAACCGGGCGGTGACCTCCTTCGGTATCTTCACCGACTCGGAGACCAAAATTTGCCTCATCTGTCAAAATCAGGTAGTTGGTCACAAGCGCGCCATGCATGCCAAAAAGGCACAGCCGGTCAGACACCAGGGACCACATTGAAAACAAAACTTAAAAAATTGAACAAATTTACAGCAAAGCTACTTCTAGCACATGGCAGCTAATCAAGCGAACTACTGAAGAAATAACGCATAATCACTGACTACCTTCAATGTTTACAATTATACAACCTTTGCAGCCGGAAGAGCCGACGAAAAGGCCGGATGCCAGTAACCATAAATATATTCTGGCCAGATTTCTCAGAGCATTGCCATTTCCAGGGGTTTAAAGTATATTGCTCCATAATCAATATTTGCTGAATGCATAACGTATTAGGAATTTTGTATTACTTGAAAAAATATTAGTGGCAGGGAAGTTATTGAAAATTCCTTGCTGATTTACTTGCTCTAAATGCACACTATCTTCTTACATATATGACGCGTTTACACCATACCGGACACACAGACCGTATGACATCCATGGGCTGTACCAGGCTGTACTACCTAGAATCTGAATCTAGAAGAACGGTGGGTTGGACCTTTTTGTTCTTTTTTTGTTCTTTAATATACCCTGGGTTGGACCTCAGGTCATCCCTACTTCACCTACTTCAGCCATGGATCATGCATGGATGATGTACGCCTGGATTGGAAACTCCGCGTCGGCGCCTTTGATCTTCGAGTATCATAAAGTCATAAAGTATTAAGACTTAATAAGAGCCACAGGGGCCCATCTGGGTTAAGCCTATCTAGAAAAGGTACTAGAAATGTACATACTCTCACCCCAAGTTCCTAGGAAGCTATATACCCCAGCCTATCTAGCACCACTCACTTGCTACCGCATAGCACCCTCAATAATCACAAGCTCCTCCCATCACACCCATCGTGCCACCATAGACAATCTCATCAGCATCACATCCCGAAGGAAGGTGCCGAATCCACTGCTAGGCACACCCCACACAAATTCATAAAGCGTTCAGACTTAATAGGAGACTCACTTGTTATTGTATAATTATACAATAGCAAGTGAGTCTCTTATTGTGTATTAATACACTCAACAATTACAAACTCCTCCAATCATACCGATTGTGCTACCATAGACAATCTCATCAGTATCACATCCCGAAGGAAGGTGCTGAATCCACTGCTAGGTACACCCTATATAAAGTTATAAAGCGTTTAGATTTAATAAGAAACTTCCTTGCTATTGCATAACACACTCAACAATTACAAACTCCTCCCAACTCTCATATCCTCCCTGTCGATCAACCCTCCCTGGAATACAGAAAAACAAGCCCCCTAATTCTTATAATGATTGTCTATGCCGTTTTTAAAGATGTTCAGTGTGTTGCTACTGACATTGGTTCATGGCAGCTGGTTCCAGTGTTCTACCCTGTTGGTGAAGAAAGACTGTCTTAACCTTGTCCTGCTGTGATTAACTTTAATTTTGAATTGATGACCTCTAATTGCATCATTTCTAATTGTATCAGCGGCACGAACCTTCCACCTAGCGGAGGGTAACTAAAAGCACGGAAACGCGGCCAGATTTAGGCCGTGCGCCTATGGGAGTTCGGGGTACGCATTTCGTATTTGAATTTTTCAATTGATTCAGCCACCCGCCCCCTCGCCGTAGCTAGCGGCGAGTTGACGCATGCGCAGGAGAAAACTAACACAGCTGTTGGGAAGTGTGACGCCGACGCGGCCGCAATACTAATGCGTTTGTATGTGACACTATATAGTCTACCGAAAAAAGAGAAAAAAATCGATCCTCAGTGTGGAGTGTACGTTCACACTCCACAATTGGTGACCCCGACGTGATTCAAGCCGTCCCGACGCTATTCAAGCCGTCTCGACGTGATTCCAGCCGTCCCGACGCGATTCAAGCCGTCCCGACGTGATCTGAAGCCGTCTCGACGCGATTCAAGCCGTCCCGACATGATTCAAGCCGTCCCGACGCGATTCAAGCCGTCCCGACGTGATTCCAGCCGTCCCGACGCGATCCAAGCCGTCCCGACGTGATTCAAGCCGTCCCGACGTGATTCAAGCCGTCCCGACGTGATTCAAGCCGTCCCGACGTGATGTGGGGAGCCAACGCGCAACTCTCTCCGCTTTCCGCACGCCCCCACCCGGTCCTGTCCCTCTTTCTGCCTCTCTCCCTCTCGCCGGAGGCCTAATGGCGCCGCCCGGACACCGAGGGACCACCGACGTTCGTCTCGCCGCTGCGTCGCCGCATCTGCGCACGCCCAGCCGGCCTTCGCCACCATGCGGTGTCAGCCGACTCGCTGCTGACGCCGCATCATCCGCCAGCACGCCGTCTGACGTCCTGGCTGACGTCACGGCATCTGCCGGCTCACCAACGTCGACTTCGCGGCGTTAGCCGACTCACTGGCTGACGTCGCTGCGTCAGCCGACCCACTGGCTGACGTCACATCCGCCTGCTCACCGAAGTCGACGCCGCATCATCCGCCAGCACGCCGTCTGACGTCCTGGCTGACGTCACGGCATCTGCCGGCTCACCGTCTGACGTCACAGCCGACCCACAGGCTGACGTCACGGTATCAGCCGGTACACCAGCTGACGTCACAGCCGACTCACTGGCTGACGTCACAGCACCTACCGGCTCACCGTCCGACGCCTCATCAACAGGCGCATCGTCTGACGTCCTGGCTGACGTCACGGCATCTGCCGGCTCACCAACGGCGACTTCGCGACGTCACAGCCGACTCACTGGCTGACGTCACAGCAACCTCAGCCGACCCACTGGCTGACGCCTCATCAACAGGCTCATCGTCTGACGTCCTGGCTGACGTCACGGCATCTGCCGGCTCACCAACGGCGACTTCGCGACGTCACAGCCGACTCACTGGCTGACGTCACAGCAACTTCAGCCGACCCACTGGCTGACGTTACAGCAACCTCAGCCGACCCACTGGCTTCCTCAGCAACCTCAGCCGACCCACTGGCTGACTGCAACTTCAGCCGACCCACTGGCTGACGCCTCATCTACTGGCTCATCATCTAACGTCCTGGCTGACGTTACATCAACCTCAGCCGACCCACTGGCTGCCTCAGCAACCTCAGCCGACCCACTGGCTGACTGCAACTTCAGCCGACCCACTGGCTGACGTCTCATCATCTAACGTCCTGGCTGACGTTACATCAACCTCAGCCGACCTCAGCCGACCCACTGGCTGCCTCAGCAACCTCAGCCGACCCACTGGCTGACTGCAACTTCAGCCGACCCACTGGCTGACGTCTCATCGTCTAACGTCCTGGCTGACGTTACATCAACCTCAGCGACCTCAGCCGACCCACTGGCTGCCTCAGCAACCTCAGCCGACCCACTGGCTGACGGCAACCTCAGCCAACTCACTGGCTGACATCTCGTCAAACCAGCCTACTTGGATCCGCCGCCCGCACGAACGCCGCCACCGCCGTCATCACCGTCGGGCCACTCTTTTCCCCCTTTTTTCTTCTTTTTTCCCATCTTTAGCAGAGGCAAAGTGCCATCCGCTAGAGATATGCTACGTTAAAGAAAGAGTTACGTTAATCCGGCTTATATGGCATCCGGTTATATCAAATAAGAAAGACAGCAAAGATGAGTCGCCAGCAAGCAAGAGACGTGGCGTAAGAGCCGATACGTACATACACAGGTGAAGCATACACATACCATACATACATACATACACGACACTTAGAAGAACATTTGGAGGGTGGGCAGCATCGTAACCTACGGAGAGGCTCCACTGCCCACCCGTGACCTGGAAGGCGAAGCGGAGGCCCGACGCCCAGGGCGAGTCGTGGGCGTCAGGCCCGACCTTGTATGTGTAGGTGAATGTTTGAGTTTAAGCTTGGAAAAACCTGAGAAGGTGAAAAAAACCAAGTAGCTTGGAAAACCCGTAGGTAAAAAACCAAGCACCAATTATATGGAGAACCGTCCGTTATAGCCAAATTGGATCGGTCTCTGCCTACCTAGTGCGATATAACCTATATGTATGTGTTTGCGACGACGGAGTTGATGGTGTTTAACTTCAAATTACTTCCTCAAGTTTGGTACTGTGCAAGAATGTGAATAGTAGCTCAAGGAGCTCCGGGTGTTTGTCACCGAGGAGGCTTGGCAGTGAGAGTGGAATCCGATGTTGGGCAATGTAGGAAAGTACAGGGCGACGTAGTAATTGGTAGGCAGGGCAGATAAGTAAGAAATGTTCGACAGAGTTATGCACATCACATGTTTGGCAAGTCGACGCGCGGCGACGTTGGCTGAAGAGGAAATAATGTGTGAGTTTGGTGTGCCCGAGTCGGAGTCGAGCAAGGAGGATCTCATGTAAGCGTGTGTGCTGTCGGGAAGAAGAAGAGGTTTAATGTGGTGTAGATGTGTGGTGTTGTGATTCCAGCATGCCTGGATATATGTGTTAAATAGTTGGTTGGCGAGGGACAAAAGGTCGCATGGAGGAACTGGGAGGTTGGGGGGTGGGTGGGAGGTCGATGGCTCGACGAGCGAGCTCATCCGCCCGCTCATTGCCCGGAATTCCCATGTGGCCAGGGACCCAGAGCAGTGTGAGTTGAAGGTGAGCATGATGCGTGTGATAGAGTTGACCTTTCGCAATCGCTCGGCGTTCGGCGAGCTAAGAGTGATGGCCAAAGCAGTGCGCCACTTTACAATCATGGCCCAAACGCTGCGCCACATTTGCCGTCATGGCCCAAACGCCGCTCCACATTCGCCCCGTCGGGGCGGCACGCAACGCGTCATTACTCACCGCCCCTCGCCGTAGCTCGGGGGGTCCAAGTTGTCCCGGGCCTGTGACGTAGCCAAGGCGATACTCGGCAGCACCTTGCGTGCAATGTCAAGCCAAAACGGCCAATATTTTCCACGGCTTTACGCAGGCAATGTGTGTAGGCAAATGTGTGTGTATATAGGCAAATTTGACATCATGCGAATGCCTGAAGAATTCTACATACGAATCGGGATCGCTTTTAATTGCATCGCCTCGAAAAAGTATGTTTCCTTGCCGGTAAACCAGGACACTACACAAAACCGGCCGACCGACTCCCGGAGGACGGGGCCTAGAGTCGTTGCCATGACGACCGGCTGACCCCCAAGGCCAGTCGTGCGCCGTGCCTCGACAGAAAAGGAAGCTGCTGCTAAATGAAATTGCCCGGAATCTGCTAGATTTGGAATATTCTACTATAGGATTCTATAATCTGCCAGATATCTACCAGATTCTAGTATAATATCGCATATTCGAGCTGTGACGTCACCAAGGCACGGTATATACTAGATCTGAGAATATACTAAACTTGTGTGTGTATGTGTATGAATTTGGCCAGCCTGCCACCGTGTGGTGATGTCGGCTGTTTCCGGTTGTTGTTGTTGTGTTGGTGTTAAGCGGTATAAAGGGGTGAGGGGTATGGTAGGAGGATTAGTCGAGGGGTGGAAGAGGGTGTGGATTTGTTGAGCAGTGTCGAAGTAGATTCTTGTAGTGTAGAGTAGAGTTGAGTAGAGTTGGGTTGAGTGGAAGTATAGTAGAGTTGGTCGGAGTCCGAAGATGATGCGGTTGAGAAGAGTCGCCAGTCCGGACGGTGCCAAATTGGGATACGGGGTGTAGTGGGCGGTTTGGGGTTGGGTCTTCGCCTTGGTTGAAACATTGCAAGAACGTTGAGTTTTGGGGTATATTTTTGTTTTTCTTTTGTTGTTCTTTAATCATCGGCATGTTTTTCGTTTTTTGGCTATTTTGTTCATTTTTTTGTAACATCTTTTTGTTTTCATTCCATCGTTTGTTTTGTTTTGTTTCTGTTTTGTTTTTGTTCGTTTTTTCCTTCTTTTCCCCCTTTTTTCCTTTTTCACAGTTGTTCTAGTATGCGTGTGATAGAGAGAAAGTGGAAGACATGTTCGTGTAGTGCTGGATGTTCGTCGTTGAGGAGAGTAGTGAGGTTTAGTGGGATGTTGTGTGTGGCACAATAGTTGGTGATATGTTGTCTTTGGTGGTTGTATTTGGTGCAGTAAATGAGTATGTGTTTGATTGTGAGTATTCGGTGACATGTTGTGCATTGTGGTCGCTGTTGTCGTAGGATGAGGTAGGAGTGTGTGAGTGCTGTGTGTCCTGTTCGTATGCGTGTTAGTGTACGTTCTTTTTGTCTGGTGTGTTGGTTGATGGAGTGCCATTGTTCGTGTTTGGGGTGTATTTCGTGGAGTTGTGTTATTGTTGTGTCCCAGGTTTGTTGTATGTGTTTGTTGAGGGCTTGGCGTATTGTGGGGTAGTAATCGGATTTTGAGTATGGGCATTGCGTGGTTTGTTGTAGTGTTGTGGCTCGGTTTGCTTCTGTGTCTGCGTGTTCGTTACCGTGCATGTTTGTGTGGCTTGGGATCCAGAGAAGTAGTGGGCGTTGTTGGATGTTTAGTTTGTTATGTATGTAGAGTATTTTGGGAATGAGTGGGTGTTTGAATTTGGTGTATGGTGTTATGCTTTGTAGTGCTGATTTTGCGTCTGTTACAATGATATTGTGTTGCATTTGTGTGTTATAGATGGTGGAGTATGCCGAGAAAATTGCGTAGAGTTCTGCTGTGTATGTGGATGCTGTGTCGTGCAGACGGGCACGTAAGATGACTCGGGGCGGTGCTGTATTAGTATACAGCACCGCCGCTGTGCCCGTCTGCTGTGTATGTGATTTGGAGCCGTCTGTGCAGATGATGTTGTGATTTGCATATTGTGATGTGAATTGTAGGAAGAGTTGTTGAATTTCTGCATCTGTGTATGTGTGTTTCGGTTTGTCTATGAGGAAGTGTGTTGTGGGTGTTTGGTGTTTCCACCATGCTGTGGGTGGTGGGAGGGGTTGTGCTGTGGGGAGTGTGATTTGTAGTCTATTTGCGTGTTGGTGTATGGGAGTTCCTATCGTGGTTTTGAGTCGTGTTGCGTTCATGAGTATGTGTCAGCGTTTGGTGTGGATTTTGAGTGCTTCAGTGCATGGGTGGTGTTTGACAAGTTGTGTTTTGTAATGATATCTAAGTAGTGCTTCTGTGCGTCTGTGTTTGAGTTCTGGTATGTGGTTGTATATGTGCAGTGCGAGATAAGGTGTAGTGATATATGCTCCGGTGGCTATTTTGAGGCATTGGTGTTGTAGTGTGTCTAGTAGGTGGATGTTTGATTTAGCTGCATTTTCGAAGAGTGGGGATCCGTATTCCAAAATTGGCCGAATGAGTGATTTGTAGAGTTAGAAGTGTGTTTCGATCGGATCCCCAGTTTGTGCCAGAAAGTGCTTTGAGGATGTTTATTCGTTTTTATGCGCGTTTGTGGATGTCTAAGATGTGTGGCCGAAAGGTAAGTCGTGGGTCTAATGTGATACCTAGGAATTTTGTTGTAGTTACAAATGGTATGGGTGTGTAGTCTATTTTTAGTGGTTGTAAGTTTGTGTGTCGAGTGTTGCCAAATAGCATGCACTTCGATTTGTGTGGTGCTATGTGTAAGTTAAGTAAGGCTAGTTTGTTGTGTAGTTCTGATAGTGCTCTTTGTATTGTTCCTAATGCGTTGTTGGGTGTTTCGTGTGATGTCCATATTACTATGTCATCTGCGTATATTGCTATTTTGGTCGGGAAGTTGTCAGTGATGAGTGAGTTTAGGCCTAGAATGAAGAGAAGGGGACTTAGAACGGAGCCTTGCATTAAGCCGGTCGTGGGGAATTTAATGTCTGACATGTGGGGCCCAATTTTGACTTGAAATGATCTGTTTAGTAAGTAGAAATGTAGGTAGTGTATTAGTCTTCCTTGTATGTCTAGGTTGCATAGATGTTGTAAGAGTGCTGTGATGTTGATAGTGCCATATGCTTGTTTGAGATCCAGGAAGACGGCGACGGTGGTACGTTTCTGTGCCGCCGCTTCCTGGATGTGGGTGGTGAGGTAGGTGAGGTTGTCAAGACAGGAGCGGTTAGGTAGAAAGCCTGATTGTATAGGAGAGATTAGTTTTTGTGTTTGAATAATGTAGAGGAGGCGTTTTTGACAAGGCGTTCAAAGAGTTTGTGGAGACAGCTTGGTTAGTGCGATAGGGCGGTAGGAGTCGCATAGGGTTCGGTCTGTGTTTTGTTTTGGGATAGGAATGAGCAGAGCGTGTAGCCAAGATTGTGGGTATGTATGTGTTGTCCATGCGGTGTTGTAGGTGTCCAGTAGTGTTTGTAGTGCTTGTGTTGGTAGGTGTTTGAAGAATGAATAGTGTATGTTGTCTGGTCCTATGCTTGTGTTTCCTGTTTGTGTGATTGCTATTTGTAATTCTGTAAGTGTAAACCTAGTGTTGTAAAGGTGTGGCCGTGTGTGTCTGATTGGTGGTGAGGGGTGTCGTGCGAGTGTGGATGACCTAATGTGATAGTTGTGTGCGAAAATGTTTGCTATTATTTGTGGATCTGTGGTGGTGACGTTGTTGTGTATGAGTGTGATGGCTTTGGCTTGTGGTCTTTGTCGATGTTGGAATGTTCCAAGAAGTGTCAAAATTTCGCCGAGAGGAGTGAATCTGTTAAATTGGGTGCAAAATTTATTCCAGGACGTTTTTTTGGCATTTTTAATGGTTCTTTTGCAGGCTGCTCTGAGTTGTTTGTATACTGTGAGTGTTTCTGGTGTGCGGTGTCTTTCGTGTCTGTGTCGTGCGTGGTTCCTCGCGCGGACCGCCCGGTGGCATTCGTCGCTCCACCAGGGTGCCGCGAGGTTTGTGTTGATGGCGTGGTTTTGTTTGTGGTATGTGTTGGTGTGCTGTGGTGATGAGGATGTCTGCAAATTGTTCTGGTGTGAGGTGTGGGTTGTGTGCTGTTTGTGCTGCTAAAGATTCTGAAAAGGGTGTCCAGGATGCTTTTTTGAGGTTCCATCGGCCCGTGGGTGGATGTGGTGGGCCGGTGGTCGGGATTTGGTTAAAGGTGATTGTTATGGGTGCGTGGTCACTGAATTGAGGATCGGGGTCGGATGTCCATGATAGGGTAAGGGCTATGCGTGAGGATGCCAGGGTTACGTCAGGGGTAGTGGGGAGGGTGTGGTTAATTGGGACGAGGTATGTTGGTGATCCGGTGTTGAGTACTGTGAGGTTATGTTGTGTAACCAGTGTGATGAGTGTGAGTGCTCTGTGATCGGGTCGTGTTGTGCGGGTGTCCCGTAGTGGGTGGTGCGAGTTGAAGTCTCCTGTGACTATGACGGGTGTGTGAATTTGAGTGCCTTGTTTAATTCCGAAAGGGTTTCTGTGGTTCGCGAGGGGGATCGTATATGTTGATGAGTGTGTAAGCTGTGTTGTGTAGGTGGATTTCCGTGAGTAATATGTCTGCTGTGGTGTTGAATTGTATCAGGCGGTGCGGTGTTGTATTCCTAATGTATGTGCCATTGTGCATACTCCGCCTGATCTGTATGTGTGTGTGTTGTGTGTGTCTTGTCTGTGTAGCGTGTAGTGAGGGATGTTGAATTGGTATGGGTCATGAGGTTTGAAGTGTGTTTCCTGTATGCATATTGCTGTGTGATTTGTTTGTAGTGCGTAGTGTTTGAATTCTGGCCAGTGTCTATTGAGTCCATGCGTGTTCCATTGTAGTATTGTGTTCATTGTCTATGAGTGTTGGCACGAGTGAGTGGTCTGTTGGGTGATTGTTTTTTGGCGGTGTTTTTCGTGGGCCTATGAGGTTCTTGTGATTGGGTAGGGGGTGGTGTTGGTGTTGGTTTGAAGGGGATTGTGATGTCTGGGTCAGTTGTGGTGTGATCGGTGTCCGTTTGCTCTGATCCGGTGTCTGTGTGCGAGTGTTGTGCCAGTGATATGTTCGATGTGTGTGAAGTTGGGGATGTTGAGGATTCTGGTTGGTAGGGTGGTGGCGGTGGAGGGTGGCAGGGTGGAGTAAGTACCTGTGAGCGGTTTGGGATAGGTGGTGGTGCTTGCAGTGGTCTGTAGGTAGTGGGGTGTCCTGGTGTCGCGGGGTGTTTCTTGTGTGTGTTGGTGTTGGTCGGTGTTGGTGTGTCTGTTCGTTGTAAGTTTGTGTTTGTATTCTGCTTGCGTGGTGATCGTGTGGGAAGAGCCGGGTATTCTGTGTAAGAGAGTGGTGGTGCTGATGTGTGGTTCCCCGGCTCTGTGCGGCGAGTTGGCCACGCCGCCTGCGGGCCGAAGACCACTGCCCTGGCGTCGGGCAGGGACATGCCCCCGAGATGGACTCGGCGGAGCACCTCGCGCTCCGCCCGCCACCGGGGGCAGCCCCCGTCCGACGCCGCGTGATCCCCCCGCAGGCGGCGCAGTGGCGCTCGCCGCTTGTGCACTGGTCAGTGGGGTGTGGCTGGGCGCAGTTCCCGCATGTGTGTGTGGTGCTGTGGCACCCCTCCCCTTTGAGTGGCCATAGCGCTGACACTTGGCACAGCGTCGCGGGAGGCGTGCACGTGGACTGACGTCGTACCTAATGTATCCTGCTTCAATGTGTTTTGGTGGTGTGCGTGTGTTAAATGTGAGTATGTGGAGTCCTGTGCTGCGTGTGTTCCTAGGGGCCGGCCGGTACACGGCGGTGACGCCCTGGTCGAGGAGCCTCTCGACCAGGACGTCCGCCGATATACCGGTCAGCTCTCTGGCCATAATGGTCCCTTGTGAAGTGTTGAGGTGTGTGGCAGGGGTGATGGTGACCGGGATGTTGAGGATGGCGTGCATGTTAGGTAGGAGGCGTGCGTCGATGTTGTTGTGCGCTTGTATGAGGAGCGCCCCTGACCTAAGTAGCTTGGCGTGTAGGGGCGCTCCCGTGTAGGTGGCGAATTCCTCATCTACACGCCAGGGGTCGAGGGAGCCCATGGACACCCCGTCTCCCCGGCGGCAGATGAAGAATTCGCCTGTGGGTGTGGTGTCGTTGGCCATGGTTCTGTGGGTACGTGGGCTGTTGTATGTGTTTATGATGTATGTGGTGTTGGGGAAAGGTGCGTTGTGACAGGTGTGTGTGTGCAACAGTAAACAATACAATAGTTGGCGGAGGGTATAGAAGGGCGTGAAGAGAGCCCAACAGATTGTAACAGAGGGGCAGAATAGTCGAAGAGAACACAAAGAAATCGGAGAATGTGCGTGAAGAGAGCACGGTCAGACAGATCAGATAAAGATCGTGCAGAGGGCACTAGAGGGAAAGTCGGGGGTGGGGTGGAGGGAGCCCGGGGCGGGAGGGAGTGGCGGCACCGCCGGACTGACCTTGGAGCAGAAGACGATAGCCGTAGATACAGGTGTAGAGGTAGGCGGTAGATGTAGCTTGTAGAAGTAGCGGTGATGAAGCTTGTAGAAGTAGCGGTGATGAAGCGGAGAGGTAGCCGAAGTGATGACGATGATGGCGCACTGCACTGCACTGAAGGTCTTGTAGTTCAGGAGGGGTAGGGAGGAGTAGGTAGGTAGTAGTGGAAAGAGGGGGGTGAGAGGTGAGGTCGTTGTGCAGAGAGGTTGTGTAGAAGGTCTTGTGGTCCGGTGTCGTGTAGTGTAGTGTAGTGTTGGTGGCAGGTGGCTGGAGCTGGTGTGTTTAACTGCGTCTTCGCACCGATCTCGTGCGGTGCTGTAGGCGCTTCAAGGTCCTAACGTAACGTAACGTAGACGTGCGAGCGAATCAGAGAAGAGAGTATGATACTAAACTTGGTTGTACCCGTTCTTTAATATACTCTGCCGTAGCTAGCGGCGAGTTGACGCATGCGCAGGAGAAAACTAACACAGCTGTTGGGAAGTGTGACGCCGATGCGGCCGCAATACTAATGCGTTTGTATGTGACACTATATAGTCTACCGCCTTTCCGCGCTCTCTTGGAATCTTCTCTCTGCAAATACAAGCAATATTCGACACGCACAAGTTCCTGGCAACATGCCATGGAGACAGTGTGGAGTGTGCGTTCACACTCCACAGGGGCACCATTTGTTTTTGTCTGAGGAGTGCCTTTTGCCGAAAAATTCGTGGCGTGCGTTCGGACTCCCAGAGGACTGCTGTTCCCAGGCCGAGGAGCGCGTTGCGCTGAGAAATTCGAGGGAGGGTGTACAATGGGACATTCAAGGGAGGCGTCCTTCGGGTCATAAGGGGCGCCACTTTCGCTTCCTCCCCTTGGATCAGCCCTTGCAACATACCCTAGCTGGCAACGCCACTACCTCTCGCTGATTTGCTACCACTTGCCAGTCGTTCGACTCAGGAGTGTTGTTTTATATACCTTTGACGGGGAACTGCCACCTCAACGTTTGCTTACCCCACCCCCGCAATTATTTCAACTTCTAATATGGGAGGCAATGGAATGTGCCCCACAATTAATTTTGGTCTGCCCATTGCCTTCATGTAGTTTGCCCCGTCCAATCATTTCAAGATTAAGATAGAGAGGTAAGAGATAAAGATGCAAGATAAAGATAAAGATTCAAGACAAAGATAAATATTCAAGATAAAGATAAAGATTCAAGATAAAGATCAAGATATCAACATCGGTGGGCTGACCCATGGGGCGAGGTGGGCTCCCTCTCACAAATGAGGGACTCTCACACTTCGCACCACAACTTCTGAACGGAGCGTAATACATCAACAAGGAAAGAACGGTAAGGTTCCTTGATCAATTCTGTATCACGAAAGGCTGATGCAATCCTCCTGGGATGGCTGAATCCATTTGAAAAAATTCAAATACGAAATACGTACCCGGAACTCCTATTGTCGCACGGCCTAAAACCGGCCGCGTTTCCGTGTTTTTACTTACCCTCCGCTAGGTGGGCTGATACGCAAACAGCTGTTGGTTTCCAATCCAGGCGTACATGATCCATGGATCATGGATGGATCATACGTTAGCGCAAATGTACGTAAGCGCGCAAATGTACGTAAGCGCAAAAGTACGTATGCGCAAATGTACGTAAGCGCAAATGTACGCATGCGCAAAAGTACGTATGCGCAAATGTACGTAAGCACAAATGTACGTATGCGCAAAAATACGTTAGCGCTGATGTACGTATACGCTAATGTACGTATGCGAAAAAGTACGTATGGCAATTGTACGTAAGTGCAGATATACGTATGCCAAATTTACTTAAGCGCAAATTTAAGTATGGCAAATGTACGTAAGAGCAAATGTACGTATGTCATAGGCACCTAACCAAATGTGCACAGTAAAGCTGCCAAATGTGCTTAAACGCAAAGGCACGTATGCCTAAATGTACGTACATTGGCTCATACGTACATTTGCTCTTGCATTATTTTACGTTCACGTGCTGCTGCGCTTAGGTACATTTGCGCTTATGTACTTTTGCGCTTAGCTTTGGTTGGTTTTATGTACTTTGCGCTTACGTATACTTGCGTATACCTACATTTACACTTACGTACATTTGTGCTTACGTACGTGTTTACGTACATATATGCACATGCATACATTTGCGCATACGTACATTTGCGCTTACGTACATTTAATCATACGTACTTTTGCGCTTACGTGCCTTTGCGCATACGTACTTTTGCGCTTGCGTATATTTGCGCCTACGCACTTTTGTGCATACATACTTTTGCGCGTACATACATTTGCGCCTGCGTACATTTGCGCATACGTACATTTGCTCATACGTACATTTGCCATACATACATTTGCGCCTACGTACATTAGCCATACGTACACCTGCGCTTATGTACAATTGCCAAGCGTACATCTGCGATTACGTACATTTGCTTACGTACATTTGTCCGGTTACCGCAAACGTACGTATGGCATATGCACCTAACCAAATGTACGTAAACCCAAAGGTACGCATGCGTGAATGAACGTACATTTGCGCATACGTACAATGACACATACGTACATTTGCGCATACATACTTTTGCGCTTACGTACATTTGCGCTTACGTACATTTGCGCTTACGCACATTTTCGCATACGTACTTTTGCTCATACGTACATTTGCGCTTACGTACTTTTGCGCATACGTACATTTGCGCATATGTACATTTGCCATACGTACATTTGCGCTTACATACATTAGCCATGCGTGCATCTGCGCTTACGTACAATTGCCATACGTACATCTGCGCTTACGTACATTTGCTTACGTGCATTTGCTTACGTACATCTGCCATACGTACATTTGTCCTTACGTACATTTGTCTTAGAATCTGGCCAGCATTACCTTTCCTCCATTGCCTGACCACTACCACGGTACCTCTCCTCTATTACCTGACCACTACCACGGTACCTCTGCTCCATTACCTGACCGTTACAACAGTACCTCTCCTCCATTACCTGACCGTTAACACGGACCTCTCCTCCATTACCTGCCATCACCATGGTGCCTTTTCTCCCTGGTGGCTTTCCCAGATCCTACGCCTACCCACGCACCTTGGCGCTACACGGATGCATTCAGAACTGGATACAGCAGGAGATTTCCCACACGTCCGTAAGCTGTTGAATACTATTTATTCAAGGGAAATTCACTATTGGAGGGACAAAATTAATCATGGGGGCATATACCCTCAAAAGAATACAAAACAACATCTGCCGTACGTACATTTGCGCTCATTACGTACAATTGCCATACGGACATCTGCCCTTAAGTACATTTGCTTACGAACATTTGCGTACGTACATCTGCCATACGTACATTTGTCCGGTTACCAGGTCCTCTAGTTGTGCGTGAGAACGCCATGTAAGGGAGCAATATGGTTGCACAAAGTATTTATGACGAATTCCCAATGCCGACGTTTCCTTTTGGGTAATTTTCACTTGCAATGCATGCCAAAATGGGACTCAAAAGATATGCCTCGCATTTGAGAAGTTAGAGACCTCGTGTATCTAGTGTTGATCCCCAAAATAATCATGCACGACCTGCATTGGATCACAGTAATGTCGCTGGGCAATGTGGTGACAGGCAACAACCTCGCCCAGGTAAAAGCAATAAATTGCTGAAATATAATTAAACGGGAAATACAAGGACGTGTCTATTACGAACATAAGTAGAATGTATGAGCATGCTTCACATTTCCAACATATTTTAGTATTCGCGTAAAACCAAAGGGAACCCGAGAAGGATATACGTAATGAAGGAAAAACTTCACACTCAATGACGTCAGACTACCGAAATACTTTGTGACTGGGTACTAATACTAAAGGTTACAACGGAATCTAGTAGGTTTTCTAGTTCCAGCCCTAGTGACGTGGGCAGGAATGTGCGATATTTCTAGTAGAACCTACCAGGATTGTGGTATATACGGTGAAGTCACGTAAACATTCCAAATACGGTTTAAAACCTGGGTAAGTGGCGCTTACCACTTTGGCGCTTACCACTGGCGGCGCTTACTACTTACCACGTTCATCTGTGGCGCAGCGAAGACATCAGAGTGTTGTTGTGGTTGGGCATACGGTTTTCTGATTGTTGGCATGGGAAATTGAAATATGAGGCTGGTGAGTATTGTTTGGTTTCCTAGGTTGTTGAACATGCTCCTAAGTTTGGTGCAGAAATTATTCAGTTCATGGGATACAACAACCCTCAACCTGTTATCGTTCATGATCCTTAAAGTTTCACGAATTGAAATTGAAACCATAGCTGGATTTGCCAAATATGAACCTAGGCTTACCGGTAAATTTATGCTTCAATGTGTTTTATGAATCCTTGGAATTTATCATTCCAATGCAATCTTTATAAATGTGACTAAGATGATGGGATCACTCATTTTCTCTGCAAATGCTTACTTTTCAGGTTGCGAGCAAAATAACACCAAAAAAGGGCTTTCATTTAGGGTGGGTTTACTCTGTTGCCCAGGGTTGTTGCCGTGCCCATGCTCCGAAACTACCGAATCGAATTTCATGAAACCTTCACCAATCGATGCAATGGGGTCGATTTCCGTGGGACTCTTGAATATGCAGACTCTCACCGATACGTAAAGCTATTAAATTACCCCTTAAACTTGGAGCGGCCATTTTGAATCCATTTTGAAAATGTTGCGGTGCCCATGCTCCTAAACGACACGACTGAATTTCATGAAACCATCACCAATCGATACAGCATAGTCGATTTACTTGTGACTTTACAATATGGTGACTTTGACCTTGACCTAAGGTCGCAAAATAAGTACATCTTTATTGGCAATAATTTCGGTGCCCATGCTCCTAAACTACTGAACCGAATTTCATGAAACGTTCACTAATCGACGTGACATGGTCGATATACTTCGGACTTTCGAATATGGTGACCTTGGCTTTAGGTCAAGGTCACTAAAAAAGCACAAAACTATTTTAAGGACCTTTTACCACGCCCATACTCCGAAACCACTGAATATAATTACATGAAACATTCGCTAATCGACGTAACGTGATCGATATACGTAGGGCTTTCAATATGGTGACCTTGACTTTAGGTCAAGGTCACGAAAATACACAAAATCAATTTTGAAGCTATTTGCCACGCCTATACTCCGAAAGTACTGAACCAAATTTGATGAAACATCCACTAATCGACGTGGAATGGCCGATATACTCGAAACGTTTCAATATGGTGACCTTTACCTCAGGTCAAGGTCATCAAAAATGCATAAAACTCTTTTTAAGGGTTGTTGCGCCGCCCATGCTCCGAAACTACGCAACGAAATTTGATAAAACCTTCACCAATCGACTCGACGGGGTCGATATACTTGGGACTTTACAATATGGTGACCTTGACCCTAAGTCAAGATCATCAAAAGTGCATATACTCCTTTTAAGGGTTGTTGCGCCGCCCATGCTCCGAAAGTGCGCAACCGAATTTCATGAAACCTTCACCATTCGACGTGACATGGTCGATACACTTCGGACTTTTCAATATGGTGACCTTGGCCTTAGGTCAAGGTCATCAAAAGTGCATAATACTGTTTTTAAAGGTTGTTGCGCCGCCCATGCTCCGAAAGTGCGCAACCGAATTTCATGAAACCTTCACCAATCGACGAGACATGGTCGATATACTTGGGACTTTTCAATATGGTGACCTTGGCCTTAGGTCAAGATCATCGAAAGTGCATAAAACTCATTTTTAAGGGATGTTTTAAGTGCATAAAACTCCTTAAAAGGAGTTTTATGACTTTTGATGACCTTGACCTAAGGCCAAGGTCACCATATTGAAAAGTCACAAGTATATCGACGATGTCCCGTCGATTGGTGAAGGTTTCATGAAATTCGGTTGCGTACTTTCGGAGCATGGGCGGCGCAGCAACCCTTAAAATGAGGTTTATGCACTTTTGATGACCTTGACCTAAGGCCAAGGTCACTATATTGAAAAGTCCCAAGTATATCGACTACGTCACGTCGATTGGTGAAGGTTTCATGAAATTTGGTTGCGTAGTTTCGGAGCATGGGCGGCGCAACAACTGTTAAAAAGAGTTTTATGCATTTTGTATGACCTTGACCTAAGGTCAAGGTCACCATATTGAAACGTTTCGAGTATATCGGCCATTCCACGTCGATTACTGAATGTTTTGTCAAATTCGGTTCAGCACTTTCGGAGTATAAGCGTGGCAAATAGCCTCGAAAATGATTTTGTGTATTTTGGTGACCTTGACCTAAAGTCAAGGTCACCATATTCAAAGCCCTACGTATATCGATCACGTCACGTCGATTGGCGAAGGTTTCATGAAATTATATTTAGTAGTTTCGGAGTATGGGCGTGGTAAAAAGTCTTAAAAATTGTTTTGTGCTTTTTTAGTGACCTTGACCTAACGGCAAGGTCACCATAGTCAAAAGGTCCAAGTATATCGACCATGTCACGTCGATTGGTGAAGGTTTCATGAAATTCAGTTCAGTAGTTTAGGAGCATGGGCACCGCAATTATTGCCAATAAAGATGTACTTATTTTGCGACCTTAGGTCAAGGTCAAGGTCACCATATTGTAAAGTCCCAAGTAAATCGACTATGCTGCATCGATTGGTGATGGTTTCATGAAATTCAGTTGAGTCGTTTAGGAGCATGGGCACCGCAGCATTTTCAAAATGGATTCAAAATGGCCGCTCCAAGTTTAAGGGGTAATTTAATAGCTTTACGTATCGGTGAGAGTCAACATATTCAAAAGTCCCACTGAAATCGACCCCATTGCATTGATTGGTGAAGGTTTGATGAAATTTGGTTCGGTAGTTTCGGAGCATGGGCACGGCAACATCCCTGGGCAACAGAGTAGACCCACCCTTTCATTTAGGTAGCATAGCATAAAAGTAAATGTTTTTTTTAAATGCAGGTAACCTAACCTAACCTATCCTAACCTCCTTTTGGAGAAAAAACTTTGTTTGCTATGTCTTGGAATATTATAATCTTGAATGTGCCATGAACACCAGATGAAAGCAGCATACATGTTATGACATATTACAGTAGTTCAATACCTATTGCCCAGCATATGGAAACCATTAGATGGCACTAAAAAGTAAGCATATTTGGCATGACATGTAGACATTTAAGCATATTTGGCATGGCATGACATTATAGAGCCACTATCTGCTCTCTAGCCCTGTGTGAAGTAATAAGAAGGTAAAGTATTTTGTGGAGTAAGTGGGAAGTATCTGAGATGCAGGTTATCAGATTGATTTAATAATTATGTTTGTGTATCAGTATATACATGTCGGAATTGCTCCAGAGGCTTAAGGGCAGCATTAAAGTGCATTTTGATGGAAATATTCCCATTTCCAACTATGATGCTTTTGTCAACTCAATTTGCTTGTGAATTACCATGCATAATTAGTGCCATTTTCATACTAGAGTGCATATGCATTGCAGCATTCTTTTTCCATGGTCACATCCTAGACTGTAAATCTTAGTAACTTGACGTGCACTGTGTGCATCAGCTGGTTCACAGAGACCCATGACCCCTAAAGGAAAATACACACTGAGTGCACTTGGGATAAAAATTAGACCAACTACAGTGCAAAGATGCTATTAAGAAAAGGATTTGTGGTCATGCATGCCTAAAATAAAGCACTAAGCCACCTCTTTTTATGACAAGTAAGGTGCTTTTTTCCGAGATAGCAAGTAATTTCAACATTTGGTAGGAATGCCTGGTAGTAATCTTGGAGAACTGCATTCATTATGTCTGTGGTCTTCTCTTATTCCAAAACGGTATGGAAAAGGGTCTGTAAAAAAACATGTCTGTGTGTATTCATACCAATATTATAAGCTTCAGTACACTGAATATTCCATTTCAGGTCAATATCAATTGAAGTTTCATCAGTCCAGAGAGGGGGTTGGTCACCTTGTGGCCTTACTCTGGGATACACTCATTGTCAGTGCTATCGACAGGCCTTCAAGGCTGGTGCAGGGGAGAAGTCAAGCTTTTTATCTAGATGTCTCCAAATGTTTGCTTGAAAAACCAAAGAATCCAAAGCTTTAAGCTGCAGTGTTTTGAGGTTGTGGGAGAAACTGCCCCTACTGTTCGCACCACCTTCCCTTCCCCAACAACAGAAACACCTATATTTCATGGGCTGGATTTTACATCGGAGGTCTAAGCCCCTTTCAGTGATTAAGGCTCAAAGTTCACACATCCTAGATAGAGTAGCGTGGACAGTGGCGTACCTAGTATTTGCATGTGGGGGCAAACGGATTTCAAGGTGGCTCAAGCAATGCTCATACAAATAGTGGCCGGATTCGGACCAGCATTTTTCATACGTACCCATTATTATTTTATGCTAAGATGAGTAGGAACAACTTAATTTGGCGCTGCAAGGTGCCAAACCTATCACCATCGTTCCGAAGTCAGTGGATTTCAACCCTCTCCCTCCTGTTCAAATGCCTCCGAAATGGCCGGCAATAAAATTATATATTCATATATCATTGGGGTCTTCATATATTACCATTTCATAATCTGAAATGGCCGGCATATATATATATATATATATATATATATATATATATATATATATATATATATATATATATATATATATATATATATGTATATATATATATTTATACATATATATACATATACATATACAACTATGTATATATATTATTGATTATAATAATATAGATTATTGGGACGCAAAATACATGAAGTTAATGGGAAGCCCCACATCGATGGGATACATGCTCCATCGTACCCCAGGTTAAAAGTATAAATTATTGGGGCATTTGCCCCTCAAAAAATATATCAAAGAACACCCCTGGTCTAGACGAATATGAATGCAAAATGGAAAACAATCCTGAAAACCAGCTGCAGGTTCCGTATCTGCACATGGGTGATAAGGGCGTGAGATTCCAACCAGTATCGGTACTCAGCCGGTAGCTAAATATAATGTTGGCGCCTTTTCCTAGCCGGAGGGGTACCAACTTTCTCATGGAAGGCACATGCCCCCAGTGTCCCCACCCTTGTTTACGCCCCTGTACCGAGTGGGGAGGAATTATGTTGCAACAGTTATCTCTTACTTGCTCCTACCCCTCCTTTCCAGCCGTGATCTTCAGCTGGCCTGTCTCATTCTACTGCTACTACCCGTGGCACCGCGCGATTTCTGCGGCGCTCGATATGAATGCAGTCAGCGTAGGTCCAAGCAAAAAGTCCTAGGGTTAGAGGAAAATAAGGCTCATATTCGTGGACAAGATTCTTCATGCTTTGAAATGATCCCGATTTTGTCCCATTTTGATGGTATTTAAGATCGCAAATGGCGTGTAGAAAACACGGAAGTTTGGCTGGAGCGCCTACGGGACTGAGCAATTGTCCAGCCCATGTGACGTCACCGATTGCCAAACGATATTGGAGGGCCCCGCTTTGTGAGGGCTGTGAAAAGTCGTGTGAACACACCCAGTTCGTCATAGTGTTTTGTTAGGTCTTGGTGCATATTTTTTGTTATTGAGGTCACTGATGTCCTAAAGCCTTATGGTTTTTGTATTTAGGGTATTCATTACAGACGGTGTGTTTTTCTCCAATTCTTTGCCACTTTCAGCCCAGTCACCGACGATAAATTAGGTGGCTAGGAGCCGGTGCGGTTTTCTCTTGCCCGGCGTGTAGGTAGTTCAAAAGATTGTAGAATAGATTCCCACGAGGCTACTTCAATTTCAAGCAGGCTATTTAAAAGACCGGTATGACGGACTATGATGAACCAATATCTGACCAAGAGAAGGTATGTAAAATATGTGTCTTGCCTAAGTAAAAGGTAATCTGAACTGCCTTAAGACTGAAACTGACACTCTTGGCACAACCTAGGTACCTAGGGGAAGAGGGGGTATCTGAACACGCTCTGTTTCCTGAACACCTACCTTTAGTCGTCTCCCACATCATGTTCAGTGCATAAATAACAAAAATATGGTGGTATTCATAAATGATGGACCTGTCTACCAAAATATGAAAGTCTGATCACATAGTTATACCTATTCTTTGTGTACAGAAGTTGCAAAGTTCACAGGAACCATTTTAGGCTTCCAAGAGCAGTTGGCTTAAGGAAACCATAAGGAAGCGACCTTCAATTTTTGTTTGCAATTACACCAGCATTTTTAGTGGCTACTAATAGCTTGTACCACAACAGCTACAGTGAGTTATTCCTGAACAACAACATTTTCGTGTTCAGAATACGGCACACCACTATAAAACAATTATCTGTTTTAAAGTTGCTCTTTGCAAGTGGCTAGAGGATTTTCATTGAAAGGAACTGTTTGAATATGGATAGCTTGTTCATTTTTGTGTTCAGTAAACACAGTACAATTACTGGTGCAGCCATATAGAAGCAGCAGTAGAGCTATTTGTTCCATAATGCCTTAGGTGGTCAGAAACCCCCCCTCTTCCCCTACCTCAGTGATATATTATTTGTGAAGTAGGGTGGAATATACCACTTAGTGAACACTAAATTGGCAGCCTTCCCAAAGGAGTATCAACATTAATCTTCTTGGTGCATGTTTGTGAAGTCTTCATGACTTGTTTCTAACTGTATCCTGTTTACAAATACGCTGGCCGTAACAATCGCATGATGGGTCCGTACTACTGGACGTAATGATAGCATGCACGGTCTGCACCAGAGTATTTACCGAGCGTACGTATGAACGGTCTCTACCTACCGTTCGGCAGTGGAACGTGCATACTTTCTGTACATATGGGCAGTGCCGGCTGGGGTGGAGTGGAGGCCGATTGTGACCTCATTTGACCCTGAAGACATTGACCTTGGGTCATGAAATGTATACTGCAGCGAGTTCACTACAGCTGTAATTCCTCCAAATTTTGTGCTTCTAGTTTCAGATCTTAGGTGCCCTAACTCCCCCCGCCCCTCCTCCGGTGAACGTTATGTGAGAGGCATGTTGACCAGGTATCTTCTGCACTTCCTACGGTAGCGTTGCTTGCACTTGAAATGTAACGGAATGTGGTGCGTACAGAACCGGGCTGTTGAAATAAACAACTTGAACTGGATATGGACACTAATGATCAGACAAAATTCTACGATGACAATTCAAAATGGTCCAATTGGACATTCATTGCATGAGTGGGCTTTGATTAAGTATTTCCCCTCTACTTTCATGGGCAAATATTATTACATCAAGCAACTCATGATAGTGAAAAGTAATCTAAAGTGCAACATTAACCAACGGCCCTGACCGCTAACGATTGTGATTGGGTTAAAAAAGCGACGGCACCGAGATTCGAACCCACCACCGCCCATACGGAAAGCAGACACCCCAACCAACTACGCCAACCGTCAACACAGCGCGGGCCGCGTACGCATGCTGACTGAGGAGATGTTTATTTCCTCGACGATCTCCAATGAAGTGTCGCATGTTCTTTACACACCACCTTACAAATACCATGCTTATGCTCACCATAACAGATCTGTGATTGTTATAATGAACATTGTGTAGCAGAATTCCAGGTGAAAGAATTACCTATGATGTGCAATGTTATACAATGCCAGTTTATAGCATAGGTATTTGTGTCATTATCTTTGATATCACTGTCCCCAAATTAGTTACCTCTGAAAACATGGAAAGTGGGAACAATGATATGTATGCAATTGTCCCAAAACTGGGTTTGCATGCCTGAATAATTTTCGTTAATCTGCATTTTAAGGTGTGTTATTAATTCTTGGAATTGATCATTTGAATGCAGGGGACGAGTGGTCTAGGGGTAAGATGCTTGTCTCACAATCGAAAGGTTGTGGGTTCGAGTCTCACCTGTTGCTACTCTTCGCCCGTGACCAATCAGCGTGAGAGATTGGCGACGCTACATGACTCAACGGTCGACGTGTCGTAAAACCAATAACCAACCGATCATTTGAATGCAATGTTTATGAATGTGACTAAGATGATGGCACCACTCATTTTCTGTGCAAATGCTTTTCAGGTTGTGAGCAAAATAGCACCAAAAAAGTGGCATTGAGTTAGGTAACAGCATGAAAAGAAATGCTTGAATTTTTTTTAATGCAACTTAACCTAACCTAACCTAGTCAAACTTCTTCGGATAAAAACAACGAAAGAAATAAAATTAGAAAAATTGTAAACAATGGTTTTCTGATTTTTTTTTATTGTAAAAAGACTAACCCAACCTAATCTAACCTAATACTAGCTGCTTTTGAAGAAAAAGCAATTTCCTAATTTTTGTTTTGAGTTTTTGTTTGGAAATTTTTGAACATTTTCCAACATGGAAAACCTAAACTAAATGAACATAACCAAACCTAACCCATTTGTTTGCTTTTTGGAGGAAAATGTGTGTAAAAATATATCTTGTTACCACCCTAAAACACAATAATACCTAATTTTTAGGTAACATTATTTCCATGGTGATTTTGACATTCTACTATACATGTTTCAACATCTCACACCTAACAAAAAAGTATTATTTTAAAACTATGCTATCTGTGTTCTGGTGATTTTGTTAATGTTCTATGCTAATGCATCATTGCTGTTAATAGTGTCTTCAGTTCTGCCTTCAATTCAGTTCTTCAATTCAGTTCTTCTAAGTTGTTTTTCAATGTGTTCAACAATATAATTGTTGCAAATATTCATTGCCAGACAGTTGTATTTGTCAATTTCTATCCATTTTAGAGCTGCATTATAATATGCATTGTTGAAGCCCAAAAGCAGTATGCAAAAGCATATGCTAAAAAATCCATCTCAGGCCATCTGTTTTCTTTGTAAAGAAGTTGCCTCATCACCTATTGATTTAGTTGATGCACCCCTACCCCCTCCCCCCCTATCACCTGTATCAGTCTGTATCTGTACATTTGTGGCATGAATTTTAAATAGATGAAGCATTAGGTACTTAGCATTAATAACTTAGATTTTGCAGCAATTATACTTGCAACTTGGGAAGCTCATCATGTTGATGCTTCTCTTTCCTTTACATAGCCATGCTGAACTTGCAAATATGATGCAGCCTGGGGCTTTAATATATTGTCTAGATCATCCTTTATGCCATATTAGCTATTGTTGTGGTGGAATATGATGCAAATATGACATCATCCAGCATAGTAAAACTACCTTTGTGGTTGAAGCACCCACACGCTCAAATAACTACCAATGGTGCAATGTAGATGTATGTATACTACACTTGATAAGCTGCTTCTCTTATATTGGTTCTCTTATATCACTGGTAATTAGGAATTGTATGAATTTATTTTATCAGTTTGGTGAAAATATTGTTACACTGAACTACATTAATTCCACTGAACTCCTTATTTACCACAGCAGCTTCTGAGGTGCTCTACATTTGTCATGCATGCCTTTGGTTATTACTCGATCATGTGGAAGAATATTGAGGTTAGTGCTTTTTGTCTGATATAATGCAGTATCATATTGTGCAATATCAGTTAGCATCACCTGGCATATTTTTGCCCTACATGTTTCTGTGCGATGCCTTACATCATGTATCATGCAGTAGGGTTGAAAGAGAGGATTTGGGATGAGAAAAGGCAGGGTTGTCCAATTTTATATTTATGATTGGACCTATGATAAATAGGAGCTCAAGAGTCGGGTAATATCTTATGAGCATGTATGGTCTATTTTACCCCTCCCTTTGGTACTGGGTAGCACATATATGCTCTGCCAGGGTTTGTTGAGCCAAGCATGAGAAGTGTAGCACTCCCCAATCCCTGTTCTGGCATTTCCTATGCATCTAAGGTATCCTTGGCTTTGCTGTTGTAGCAAATGCCAATTCTCCACCCCAAAATCAAGCCAATGCTCTTGCCCAATTTTCGTATTGTGTTGGCATCGGCCAGATCTCCTGTGAATGTGTTTACACCAGCACCACATGACAATTGTATACTATGTGAGCATTAAACTCAAGTAAAAACAAACAAATTGATGTGTATGGGGTATCACAGGAGGACATATTTATATACTGACTCACCTTCCTCTCCATCTTGTGAGGGACTAGGCACTTTTCAGTTTGGAGTTGGGCCCTTGGGCTGTAGAAAGCATGAAGTGGTCACCTAAGTCACAATTCAAAATGCACAGTGCATTTTCTGAATGTGCATATGCAATTTTTTTTCTCTCTTGCAATTTGAATACTGTAGAAAACTGCATATACCTACATTTACCTGAAGGTATGCATATACTATATATATATATATATACATATATATATATATAAATAAATATATTAATGTTTAACCAGCATCATTTTTTTCATGTCTTGTAAGAACTAGTTTGTTATGATTCAGTGGGTGTGATTGATGTGACTGTAAATGCATCATGGTGTCAACTTTCAAGCATCCTCTGGCAACATTTAAGGAGTACTTTCAAAAGAGAAAATCCTGGTCCATCCCCTCATATTCATGGCCGGGAAGTCCACTTACAGCTCCCTCCAAGAGACTTGTATCCTACGATATTGTCAAGTATACTGTTAAAATTGCAACAGACACGGAATTCAAAGTGTAGTAAGCTGAGGGTTTTGAAGCCAGCACTAGGACTGTGGCAGTCCTCAAGCCGGACACAACGACGGGAGGAAGTAATACTCTGCCGATTGAGGATAGGTCATACCTTCGCGACACATGGCTACATACTGACCGGTGATGACCGACCTTATGCCCACGCTGTTCGGATCCACTTACCGTGTATCATGTTTTTAGTAAGTTGTGTACTTTTGGAACCACTAAACGCCAAATTTTAGGACAGCTGGACGCCGACACTACTTTGCATGCGCTAATAGGTCCACCGTCCATTAGCTAATTTATCCACCGTCCATTAGCCCCTCCGAAAACTTAACTATATTTACACCCAGGTATTTTTGAAATTTGGGCAAATAAGAAGTGCAGCCATGATCAGAACAACGTTGCATTACTGGATGAGCTCTCTGAGAATAAAAGTAGCAAGATAATTCGTTCTTGCACACTACCACCTGATCAGCTTTCTCACCCACACGACCAGGGAGCCCTGTTGTGACCGGTCGGTCAAGGCCATTTGCTTGACCAGATCAAAATCTGCAAGAATGGCTTATATATCTGCTCGTCGCTCCGGAGCGCAGTCCAGAATGGCCCGGTATTCTCAACACTGATGCTCACATGCATAAGTATAGATACATATGCATTCATGCATAGGCATAGAAGATCCGAAATATAACCCTTTTGGTGGATTTACCCTTGAGATTCAACACTTCACAGGGCTACTAGATTTCGTTTTTGCGTTACATGTAGCAAGAGTTGTTCTTGCTTTGTTGTCGTGTTCTTTCCTGATGTGGAGCTAATGACTTTAAGCAGTTTAAACTCTGATGGACAGAGTTTGCTACACATCTGGTATCATACTAGTCAGGAGCTTGGCATTTCCATGAGAGTTTAGAGAAACATAATGTGCACTAATTCGTACCCATTGTTTCACAGACCTGCAATTATCAGGGAAGTCGCTTTAAGCTCTTCTAATTATAACTGATGCTTTCTTTGCAGGTTCGCATTGTATCTGACTTCATTCTGCACTCGCCACCTGGGGAGTTCAATGAAGTGTTTAATGGTAAGTGGAATTGCTGCAAGTACAACATGAGGGGAATAGTGATCATGTATGTAAGCTGGGTTTCGAATCAGATGTTTTGGCAGTGTGCAGCTCATTCCATTCCTGATGTGATGTAGCCTATCACATCCAAAAGATACAAAAATGAGATGGAGCACATTTTCCATGTTACATTTTCTCCCCCTATGAGATCAGAGTATGCTGGAGATGTTTGTGACAAGAGCTTCTGCTGCATTTTGTTGAAGGCTAATGCAGTTTTTCCTTCAAAGCTCTGCCCCACTATTCATTTTGTTGCAACTCATAGCTACTTTGGAGTATGTCTTCATCCGAAAATTCGAACCGGCTTGTCCTTCAACATATTAATACTCATTTATATCTGTTCTTTTATGGGTGTATCTTGGATCTTGGTGTACCCTGTAAGTGGCAGTTTAGTGTCTTGGCATGTCCCCTCCATGAGCCAAAAAAAATAAAAAAAATATTGACGCTTCAACCTTCTCTGCTCTCTGAATTTCCTGTACTCTGAATTTCAATTGTGCCATGGGGTAACAGCATCTTCAATGTTTAGGGACAATGCTAGTCCTATTTTAAATTCCATTGCTATGACAAAATGCAGAACAAACTCGAGTTTTCTAGGATATTGGGAGTATATTAACCCACCTAGACCTCTTCCCCTCCTCCAATTGTTAAGTCTGTGCAGTCGACGTCAGTTTATGTGCATTGCACCCCATACCGTTTTCATGGTCATTATTTTGCACGCGGCTCTAATGTTTAAGGCGATTATTTGTGTTTCAGATGTCAGACACCTGATCAGCAACGATAATCTGCTGAAGGAAGGTGCCTCAGGGTGAGTCCTGTATCATTTTCTCTTTTTATGGACAAGGGCATTGGTTGATACGTCAATTTCATGTGTTATTTTTAAGCCATTATCTTGGAAGGGTGGTGGCAAAAACATGCAATGTGTGCACACGAGCTGGCGCATTTAGCTTCCAATCATTGTGTTGTGCTTAAAGTTCCAACATGCTCAATTTCTCAATGAACTTACCTAATTGTCGCTTTTCTTATTTGCGTCTTTCTATTCTGTATTCGAGAGTACCGATGATAAGCGTGAGTCAGTCTTCCAGGTGCCGGCAGTCGTGCAGCTGGACAGCTGCGCGGCCTGTCCGACTTCAGCACGGCTCAGCCGGCGATTACACGACCGACGACGCTGACCTGCCGCTGCCGCTGACCGCCAGGGCGTTTGTGCAGTACAACAAGGACCAGCTGACGCCCGTCCGCCTGCCTGGCGTAGAGCTGCCCGCATTCATTACCGAGTTCAACGACCTGGGCGGCTCGCGCTACTTTGACCCCAGGTCAAAACATAGCTTCCGCTTCGACCACCTGAAGAAGGAGGCTTCAGACCTCAAGGTGTGTGCTCGCCATGCGTCGTTGATGGTGGCAGCGACGCACTCGGTTCATGCGGCCGACTGGCCTGTTCACGTACTGCATTGATTGTTTGCGTGCTCTGCTCCAAATTCATTGTAATTGTGGCCCCCATAGCAAGAGCTTGCATGGGCCCTGATCTCGGATCACTCCAGATGGTGATGTCCCTGCAGATTCGTGATCTGGATCGGCTGGAGCTGATGGACGCTTCCTTTTATGGCAGCTTTGGAGGTTGTGCTTTTTGAAGTTTGTGGTCGCACCGTTAGTCTCCGACTTGTGATATTTGACTCAGTCCAGGTCGCCCTTCCTCCCTCAGTACTGACTGACCGATGACCTCCATCAGCCCCTGACCTGCATTGTCGTGTCTCCACCATGGCCACCTCTTGTATATTGAGTAACCAATGTCCTAATATTCACAGTTGGAGGGAATATGCACACACAAAGAAGACTAATTTTTGTAGGTCCTTTTCTTCCTTTATCAACCTCTCATTGGGAAAAGGAAGAAAATGGATGATGTTGGGAATGATATTAAAAAAAACAATGGTACCATTGTGTTACTGGTTGCTATCGACGTCAAGCGAATCACGACGATTTGAGAGCAACAACATTTTTTTGCATTTGTGCTTGATGCAGAGTAGCGGCACCACTAATTTACTTCCATATGTTGGTACCAAATGTCGGCAGAGGAAAAATTCGGGATGGTAATACATGTAGAGGTGAACAATTCATTTCAAGGTCACTAATTGTGAATATGTAACAGTGAATATCACATGTACTTCATAACCACTTCTTTTGGATCCACGACAAGTGCTTGTTCTTCCTTTAATTTTATCCATTCACTTTTCACTTTTTCCATTTCAAGCAAGTTACCCTGGGCAAGAACCTCCAATTGTTAGTTAAATAAATAAAGTGTTAGACTAAATATGGCTTACACCAATTTCTGCCAAGTTGTTTATTTAAGCTGTAATGAATCCTTCCATATCATCAGGCTTTGATATCTCATTGTGCCTCGACTGGCGAATACGTGAAGTCGAGGAAATAACTTTTTGTCATTTACTTCACTTTTTTCTCTCCTTGCACAAAAGCGTTCATAAAACATGCAGACTGCATTTATCTTGCTGTCGTCATTGATGCATTTGCTTAGTTAGTCGTGAATGGTGAGATTTGAGTAATTCACTCACATTCAATATAAACTCACAGACTTGAAAAGGATAGAATCCTGAGAAAAGCATTGAACCATAAACAGGCATTATTGCCGAAGCCCAAGTAAATGTATGGTGTCACTGCGGAAAGTGCTAAATGAGCAAATCTTGTTGATGCACCTAAAACTCATATAACCGGCCAACCAACTGCAGAAAGTGTTTCTACTTTTTTCCTCTTCCTATGAGATACTCAGTCTCCCTAGGGGAGTCTTTCCCACAGCGAAAATCAATTCCGGGAAGCTGTGACCGACCCGTGGACTGAACCAGTCAGCCCTTGATCCGTGACGTCTACCAGGCAGTCTGACCTGTGACATTTACAAGGCAGTCTCTGATCTGTGTCCTCTGCCATGCAGGCCCTGATCTGTGGCCTCTACCAGGCAGCACTGTGGCCTCTACCAGGCATTCTCTGACCTGTTTTCTCTACCGTGCAGCCCCTAGTCAGTCCTTTGCTAGCTACCGTGTGACCTGTGGCGTCTACCAAGCAGTCCTGGACCTGTGGCCTCTACCGGACAGCACCTGGCCCGCGACCTCTGCCTGGCAGCCTCTGACCTGTGGTCTCCGTCGGACAGCCCGTGGCCTGTACCTGGCAGGCCATGACCTGTGCCGGGCAGGCCGTGACCCGTGACCTGTACCGGGCAGGCCGTGACCCGTGACCTGTACCGGGCAGGCCGTGACCCGTGACCTGTACCGGGCAGGCCGTGACCCGTGACCTGTACCGGGCAGGCCGTGACCTGTACTGGACAGGCCGTGACCTGTACGGGGCAGGCCGTGACCCGTGACCTGTGCCGGGCAGGCCGTGACCCGTGACCTGTACCGGGCAGGCCGTGACCCGTGACCTGTGCCGGGCAGGCCGTGACCTGTACTGGACAGGCCGTGACCCGTGACCTGTACTGGACAGGCCGTGACCTGTACGGGGCAGGCCGTGACCCGTGACCTGTGCCGGGCAGGCCGTGACCCGTGACCTGTACCGGGCAGGCCGTGACCCGTGACCTGTACTGGACAGGCCGTGACCTGTACGGGGCAGGCCGTGACCCGTGACCTGTGCCGGGCAGGCCGTGACCCGTGACCTGTGCCGGGCAGGCCGTGACCCGTGACCTGTGCCGGGCAGGCCGTGACCCGTGACCTGTACCGGGCAGGCCGTGACCCGTGACCTGTACTGGGCAGGCCGTGACCCGTGACCTGTACCGGGCAGGCCGTGACCTGTACTGGGCAGGCCGTAGGCCGTGACCTGTACCGGGGCAGGCCGTGACCCGTGACCTGTGCCGGGCAGGCCGTGACCCGTGACCTGTGCCGGGCAGGCCGTGACCCGTGACCTGTGCCGGGCAGGCCGTGACCCGTGACCTGTACCGGGCAGGCCGTGACCCGTGACCTGTACTGGACAGGCCGTGACCCGTGACCTGTGACCTGTACCGGGCAGGCCGTGACCCGTGACCTGTACCGGGCAGGCCGTGACCTGTACCGGGCAGGCCGTGACCCGTGACCTGTACCGGGCAGGCCGTGACCCGTGACCTGTCGGAGGTACCTGTACCGGGCAGGCCGTGACCCGTGACCTGTGCCGGGCAGGCCGTGACCCGTGACCTGTCGGGGGTGACCCGTGACCTGTGCCGGGCAGGCCGTGACCCGTGACCTGTGCCGGGCGGGCCGTGACCCGTGACCTGTACCGGGCAGGCCGTGACGGACTTCAGGCCGTGACCCGTGACCTGTACCGGGCAGGCCGTGACCCGTGACCTGTACCGGGCAGGCCGTGACCCGTGACCTGTACCGGGCAGGCCGTGACCCGTGACCTGTGCCGGGCAGGCCGTGACCCGTGACCTGTACCGGGCAGGCCCACGAGGCGGACAATGCTGCGGAGCCGTGGCGACGCGCGCTTGAGGTTGAGATGACCGCCTACACGGCCGACCACTACAAGAACGGCGCGTGCGCAGTGTTCGGCCGAGCCCAGGACGGCACCATCACACTAGTGGCCTGCATCGAGGACCACCAGTTCCAGCCCAAGAACTTCTGGTCAGTCGTCCGCTGTGATCTAGTGTGGTGTAGTCGCAACGTTTTGCGACGTCCATCGGTGAAGTGAGCCTTGTTATTCACCGCGGGTGAGGTTCGGTTTCATCCGGTGTAGCATGGTGACCTGTGGTTTTGTCAGGTCAGTAGTATGACAACTTTTAGCATGGTATGGTGTAGGCCTGTATGTGTCGCCTGGTGTAGGCCTGGTCTGATGATGTCTGGTGCTTGGTCTTGTGAGAATTGGCGGGAAAAGTGGTTCTTGGTGTCATAGCGTTGTCCCGTGTAGCCGAGTGTCGTGTGGCCGTGTTCTGTTCCCCGTCGCCCCGTCCCCACCGAAAAAAAACGGCATCAATAGTTCACGGATGCCTGAACTATGTCGCACCGTTATCGCCCGACATTGTAGATTCACTTCGCACGCATGCGGCTTAACTTCGTCTGACCCACCCACTCAGTGGTTGATGTGTGTTGCTTCTATACTTGTTTTGTTGATGTGGCCTTGATTGTTAGTTGGGGGACGAGTGGTCTAGGGGTAAGATGCTCGTCTCACAATCGAAAGGTTGTGGGTTCGAGTCTCACCTGTCGCTACTCTTCGCCCGCGACCAATCGGCGTGAGAGATTGGCGACGCTACATGACTCAACGGTCGACGTGCCGTAAAACCAATAACCAACCAACCAACTTGATTGTTAGTTTGGTTTTTCTTCTTGTGATTTCTCATGGTGTTGAATGCTATTTTGTTCTAGTGCAGTGCTTTGGCATTTGGCTGGTTTTGGTTGGTTTTGTGTTGTCTGATTCTGTTGTTGATTTTTTTATTGTGCAGCCTGACATGGTCTGGGTGGCTAAGCATATGCTATGGTTTGCATTTGTTTCATCATGTTCGGTTTGAACTCACTGGATTTATTTTGTTGGTCCGACCCCGTCCAATACTATCTGATGCGATGTGGTATGGTGCGGTCGAGTACAATCTGGTCCGGTTTGTTGCACTCTGACATGGTCTATTCCCGCATGGTTGAATCCTTTTGTTGTCTGCTCTGTTCTAGTTCGGTCCGGTTTGCTTTGGTTCAGTTTGATGCCATCTGATCTGGTGTGGTTCGGACCTGTCGTGTGTGGTCCGATCCAGTGTAGTGTTGTCTGATCTGGTTCAGTCCCGTCCTGTCGGCGTCTGACCTGGTCCAGCCTGGTGCTGTGATCTTGTCAGGTTCGGACCTGTCGTGTCTGGTCCGATTCAGTCTAGTGTTGTCTGATCTGGTTCGGTCCCGTCCTGTCGGTGTCTGACCTGGTCCAGCCTGGTGCTGTGATCTTGTCAGGTTCGGACCTGTCGTGTCTGGTCCGATTCAGTCTAGTGTTGTCTGATCTGGTTCGGTCCCGTCCTGTCGGTGTCTGACCTGGTCCAGCCTGGTGCTGTGATCTTGTCAGGTTCGGTCCTGTCGTGTCTGGTTTGATCTGGTCTGACCCAGTGTAGTGCTGTCATGTCCGGTTCGTTTCATCCCTGTCCTGTCGTGTCTGATCTGATCTATTCGATCTATTGTAGTGCTGATGGGCGCAAAATGACCATTGCAGTCGACGCGCCCCTAAGCACCAATTCATCATCATATTGTAGTGCTGACTGATCTAATCGGGCCCATTCTGGTCTGGTCCTGTTTATTCTGGTCAAGTCTGGGGCCGGTTCGGTTCGGTTGGATCCGGTCCTGTCCAGTCTATTGCTGTTTATCTTGTCAGGTCCGGTCCGTTCTGCCGTTGTCCTGTTTTGCCTGGTCTGGTCTGGTCCAGTTTGGTATTGTGGCATGGTGTGTGGGGGGGGGGGGGGGGGGGCGCTTTAGGGCGCATCGACTGCATCTGTCATGCAGCTGATACGGTGTGGTCCGGCCCGGTCTGGACCGGACGGCGCCTGGAGCGAGCTGAGCGGCGTCACTGCAGCCAGCTCACGCGCAGTCACGGGAAGAGTGGTATTCACCCTCCCCTGATGTCTTTCTGGTGTCGCGGGCAAAAGGTCACTGCATTTGTCAGGCTGGCTGATGTTGGCGTGCTAACCCAAATTGATTTAGGATGACTTTCACCTGTGAAATTGTCGATCCCACTTTAGAGAGTAACTCCGGCTGACCCCATCCCCAGTTGGCTTTGTTCTGACTGACCCACTGCCCCTCTCCCGACTGAACCTCCGCCCCTGTCCCGACTGACCCTCTGCCCCTGTTCTGACTGACCCTCTGTCCCTATTCTGATTGACCCTCTGTCCCTGTTCCCACTGACAGTGTGCCCCTGTTCTGACTGACCCTCTGTGCCTGTTGCGACTGACCCACGGACCCTCTGACCCTGCTGCCACTGGTCCTGTGGACAGGAACGGCCGCTGGCGGTCTCAGTGGACCGTGACGTTGTCGCCTGGCGGCTCCGCCCAGCTGAAGGGTGTGCTCAAAGTCCAGGTGCACTATTACGAGGACGGAAACGTGCAGCTAGTCTCCAGCAAGGACGCTGAGGAGGGCGCCGTCGTCACGGTCAGTGGTTGCGCCATCAGGTGATGTCCTGCTCTGTCCTGCGCTGTCCTGGTCTGTTCTTACATGTCCGTCGGGCGCCGTCATCACGACCGGTGTGTGCAGTGTTGGATTTTCACTTCTCATTCTTGGATTCGGAATGTATAATTCTTGAGTTCATGCAATTACGGAGTGCATAATATCTGGTAACCGTGGGGTGCATACAAATTAATGAGACAAAGGACTAAAAAGTCTTGTTTGTCCATTCAAGAAGCATACATTACAGGTGTTTCATCCCACAAAGCCTAAGTATGCCTCTTGGTGCTGGATCACATAAAAATAATATTCCCTGAGAATGCAAACTTCACATAGCATTCATCTGTGTTGTGGTGCTGGACAAGTCATAAATATACTATCATTGGCAAGAAGTGATGCATTTATTCATGATTGATTTTCCATGCTAGTTTGAATATATTTCAACTTCAGGTATGTAGGTGTATTTCTATGATGAAACATATTACTGAAGCTTAAGGTATCCACAAGACATGTCTTACGCAGTTTACCTCCATAAATGAAAGAAATGGGTTAGGCTTGGTTAGGTTATGATAAGTTGGGCTCTACTCTCAATTTGGACAATTTTTCAAATTTAATGTTTTTTATATTTCAAGAATTTGTTTTTCAAAAATGGATCAGGCAAGGTTAGGTTATGTCAGGTTATGTTCCTTAATTTGTATATTTTAAGAAAAATACTGGTTGAAAATTTTCCCTTTTTCAAGAAAATTGTGTTTTTTGCATGGAAGGTTAGGCTAGGTTAGGGTAGATTATGCCACTTTTTTTTCTTTTGCACATTAATTTTTATGCTATATTACCCAACTCCAAGCCCATTCCTTGGTGTTGTTTTGCCTGCCAACTGAAAAGTATGCATTTACAGTGGAAATGAGTGGTCACATCATGTAAACCACATTTATAAACATTGCATTGGGAAAAATAATTCTAAGAACCCAAAATTGCCATAAACTGCAAATTTACAAATAGAAACAAAGTGACAATGAACAAGAATTATGCCTTTCACATCAGGAACCACAAAACATAAATATCCCTGATGGAAAATGATTGGTCCTGAGCCCTGTGCTGATGAAGAATGTCCATGGCATGGTTGGATTAATAAAAATATTGTATCAAGACTGAAAAAAATTGTTACCAATAGGAAATTTGAATCCATTCATTGCATGCACCACCATAGGCATTATGTTAAATTTGGAAATCATTTATGTTGCATTGGCAACACCAAAAGTGTACACATTTCCACCTGTGATTAGCATGCTCCAACTGTTACCCATCAGCAATTAGCCACATTCGCCGCAATCGCATCGGCAGAGAAAAAAAGCAGAATTCTTACAAGAGGTATGCAAGATAATAGGAGTCACGGAAGGTAATAAAGCAGCACCTACCAATTACTATTCCCACAGCACCCACTCTCTTCCCGAGACGCACACCTGAGGAGAACGAAAACAGAAAAATAACAACAATGGCTTCCTCCCCGGCTTCGCACCTTGGCCCTTGCCTTGGCCTTCAAGACGACTATCAAGGCCGGCAACGACTTGTGCTACATTGTCACAGAAACAATGCAATCGAGACAAGCTGCTCCTTTGGCAACAAAGATTTTATCCCATTGGCTGAGTGCAAACCACTAAGCCAATCAGCAGCCTCCGTACAGTAAGCTGGAGTTGACGAAAGACCAGTAAGCGGCTCTTAACCACCCGTCATTTCGCAGTGCACAAGAACATGACGGCCAAATTTCCATTTTCCCGGAGTGGGAGAAATTAGTTGTCGGAGTGGCATAAACACTATTATTGCCACCAGTTTGTCTTGTACTGAAACAATGTAGGTCATGAAATGGAAAGACACTGACATTTCTGGTTATATGGTGGTCCATTTAACTGCAAAATGTAACCAGATTTGCAGAACGTTTTGGAGCCATTTAAGTCATTTTCATGCGTAAAATCCATCGGATATCTTTTTTCTTCTATTGCTTGGGACTTGTCCAGGATGCAAAACAATCAGTTTTGTTGATGTCAATTGATGTAGAACATCTCAATCTTCAAGGAGACAAAAAGGATTGCATTATGTATAGCCTTTCTTGGACGTAGTTTAAGAAGCTCCGACCGGAGTGGCAGCTGGAGAGCCTCGAATCCATCGAATCCAAGGAGCGCCGTTCGGGTCTGGCCAGTCCGGGAATAGTGGTTTCCCTTCATTAGGCGACCCGAGAATAGAGGTTTCCTTCACTTGGCGAGAAATTTTTCTTGTAAGCACTGAGTTGCCCACGGGTGGAAAGAGGCTCGTTGAAGGCATCACTAATCTTGGTAGGAACGACCTACCTATCTATTATCAATATCTTCGCCATTGAATTTATTGGCTGGGATAAGCCTTGTGAGTTGTGTGATTGGATATAGTCGGATAATTCAAGGACCAGGTAGTGACACTACTAATCGATCTCGTGTAGTATCGGCCGACGTAGGAACTAAGGCCTAATTGAGGTTTGTTGAAATTGAATTCCTCTCGTTGGTGTAAACTTCAGTATCAAAGCAGAAATATAGCAGAAATATTTGCAGTGGTGCACATCTGTATCCCTCTGTGGGTGCCGATGCATCCAGTGGCACAACCTAGGACAGGGTTGTTCATTTACATATTTTAGGGGGAGGGGGAACAAGTGCCCTTCAATGTTTGCTTGCCTCCCAAATGACTTCAACTTTTAACATGGGTCCCTATGGAGTGTGCCCCCCCCAATTTATTTCACCTGCTCCATTGCCTTTCATGTATTTCCCCCTCCCCAATAATTTTCATAAATGAACACCCATGACCTAGGAATAGTATTTTCATAAATGTGTTCTTAATGTGTTGGATTGGGATGGAAGAACCTTTCGGCTTGTTTTGTTTTGTTTTGGAAATAAAGCTTTCATTTTTGTAAGACAATATATTTTTCAGGAATAAGGGATTTGTCTCCTTCAGTGTATGGGTATACAGTAACTCACAAGCATTGTTGTGCTCTACTGAAATGTTGCAGGAAATTGTGAAGTGCACCCCACCTCATCCCCCAATCAACTCCATTATTTTGCTTTTTTGTCCCTACAGCTTCCTGAACATTCCTATGCCATGACAAATCATAATGTGTCCACAAATATTTTGGGGAAGTGATTGCTTTTGTGCTTTGCAAGTTGTGTAGGGACTGCTCTAGTTCTCTAGTTCTTTCTGGCCTTGCATTCTTCCGAACACTACTGGTTCCAGCATTTTTTACCAATGAATAATGTACACATGAAGGCATGGCTGTTTATTAATTCACATGTATCAGACAATTACATACCACCTGCACCATTTCATGAAACAAATACATTGGTATTAATGTTGTATGCAGACTGCAGAGTGATCCTTAATTATCTGCTGTCATCTGTTGCACATGCTAGCAAGCTGGCACTCTTCCAGTCTTACTTGCATCTAATTTTCTGTTCCACTTCTGCATCCTCTTGGAATGTTACTGCAGCTCTCATGATCACCTGAAAAACAAATGTGTATTATCCTCAATAATGTTGCCAAGTTGCTGTGGCAAGGACATAGCATGGCTAAACAAGATGAAGAGCACCAGAACTAGGTGCATTTCATAATCAGCCATTGGTTACCATATGTTATAGGCCCTTGGAGCATGCTGCACCCTCTACTTCATCACAATCCAATACTACTATTGGATTATGACAGCTAGTTGAGATTGCTGTTTAAGCCAGGCTCTTCATGATATATCTCGTAATGTAAGGAGTGGATTTTTGGGAGTGTATAATTCTTTGGATGACAAAAGTTCCAAAAAAGGGCCATATTTCCAACAATGGGCGTGTGTATTAATCATCTGCTCTCTTGTCGTGTTCTGTCTGAACGGTTCGTTTTCACGTTGGCTCTTCACTAAGCTGCACCTGTCCTCTGTGGCTTGTGTTGCGTCATATGTTTATGTATATGAATTTCTGGTGAGCTCTCGAGTCAGGCCATTTTCTGCTGCATAAATGTATCTTTGATTGCATTTGGAAAATGAATGCGCATTTCAGCATTTGGAAAATTAATATGCATTTCATGCATACTTCGTCTGAAGTCTCCAGAATCGATGATTAGTTAGATCTCTATATCCGTTATGTGCTGGATAGCCGTTGGTTCGTGCGGTGTACTTTCATGTTATGTGAGCAGTGTTCTGGATAGTATCGCATGTGCTGTTATCCGTATCTGGCACCAACCTCGGACCGATTAGCTGCACATGCTTCAGACATGACGTAAGGGTCACTTGCGAAAAAAACCCGAGGATCGCCACTGTTCCACCATGCTTGTGTCGTGTCTGTCGGGGTCGGCTGACTCACGGGGGTGAATCCGAGGTGACAGGTAGTAGCGCGCTCTGTGCACGTTTTCCGAGACGAAATAAATTGAGTTTAAGCTGAATGAAATCCAGTCAGCGTTCTGAATTTGAACATATTCAGTCATTACCTTAGGATGTCCGGAAGATATTATGTTGACATCATGGAAGTTATGGCATTGGGGTGTCAATGTGCGGAAGACATTAACGGGACTTCCACCCAACGACGGACAATGTCCGATATTGTGAATGACGCGGCGCCTGCTGCTGTACTTACCACGGCTCCATGGGCATAAAGGCTGCCTTGCGTATCAGCTCACGCCATTCACTGGATGAATGTCGCCGTGCACAGACAGAGTCGCAGACCGCCAAGGAGGTGGTGCGTCTGATCGAGACGTCCGAGAACGACTACCAGACTGCCATCTGCGAAAACTACCAGACCATGTCCGATACCACCTTCAAGGTGAGGAGACTGCAGGAACTGTCAGAACATGTCTGGTACCACCTTCAAGGTGAGGAGACTGCAGGAACTGTCAGAACATGTCTGGTACCACCTTCAAGGTGAGGAGACTGCAGGAACTGTCAGAACATGTCTGGTACCACCTTCAAGGTGAGGAGACTGCAGGAACTGTCAGATCATGTCCGATACCACCTTCAAGGTGAGGAGACTGCAGGAACTGTCAGAACATGTCCGATACCACCTTCGAGGTGAGGAGACTGCAGGAACTGTCAGAACATGTCCGATACCACCTTCGAGGTGAGGAGACTGCAGGAACTACCAGATCATGTCCGGTACCACCTTCAAGGTGAGGAGACTGCAGGAACTACCAGATCATGTCCGATACCACCTTCAAGGTGAGGAGACTGCAGGAACTGTCAGACCATGTCCGATACCACCTTCAAGGTGAGGAGACTGCAGGAACTGTCAGAACATGTCCGATACCACCTTCGAGGTGAGGAGACTGCAGGAACTACCAGATCATGTCCGATACCACCTTCAAGGTGAGGACACTGCAGGAACTACCAGATCATGTCCGGTACCACCTTCAAGGTGAGGAGACTGCAGGAACTGTCAGATCATGTCAGACTGTCCTCAAAATGAGAAACTAGTTTGTTCAAGGCGTGAACGTGTCGAGGGTGAAGGAAATTAACGTTTTCGGAAATGAAAGCGTATTTAGGATCTACAGTCTGCTTCCCAAAGTACCTGAAACGATGAGAGGCGGAAGTATTCGAAGTATTTATTTGGAGTTGATGCGCCCCTGAACCCAATAACAACAAGTATTTATTTGGCCTGCGTGTATGCTGACCTAGTCACCTGCCGCGGTTCTGGTAGGTGGTGCCGGCAGCGCGGTACCAGCGGTGTCGTGACTCGCGCGTGTCCGTCCGGCAGGCGTTGCGTCGCCAGCTGCCGGTGACCCGGTCCAAGATCGACTGGGGAAAGATCATCCAGTACGGCATTGGCCGCGAGCTCAAGCACCAGTGACCGGTCAGCGGGCGCTCCATGTGATACTGTGCCGCCACACCGGCCCGCCAGTAGTCGCGCCGCGCCGCGCCCACCACTGGACACGTGTAACCAAAGCTTTCTCCGGCCACGCGGTCCGCCCCGGCCGCCGGCTTTGCAGTCTGTCCTGTTTGTTCTCGCCGCCTGTGCTGCGTAGTGCTCGGGCGGCCGGGCGGGGGCCGCTTGAGTCCGGGGCGCAGGCCTCTGGCGCTCGGCCGACGCACGCGGTGTTTACTCTTCTCCAAGTCTGTCGAATAATTATTAATACATCCACCCACTGCTTGTACGCGCCGGTGTCTTCTCGGTGCCACTCTCGAGCGCGATAGGCTTGTCGCGGCGGTGTGACCATTGGACTGGTGTGGCCATGGTACCGGGCGCCGTCTGGTGAGCGACGACTCGCAATATACACCTCAAGTACCCCCGCTGTTACATTCCCATGGGGCTTATGGTTTCGCAAATCAGCTGCTTTATCATGATTGAAGTGTAATAGAAGTGATGTATCGTCATACGGCTATGGACTGTGCAGATCACATCAGCATGCGGCTGAAAATCTGGCATCCTCTTCGACTGGAAATACCTTCACTCCAATGGATCCCCGGTGTTTTGGTTTTCCAGGCGAAATGAGCGTGATCTTTTCCTCGGAATAAAAGGCGATGTGATGGATGTTCAATTTACTTATCCGAATGCGGATTGTTGATATTGTTGCAAGTTTTGACCGGAGGGTTCCAAATAGTAATGAGGCTGATAGTCAGATGTATGCTTCCTTCTGTGCTTCAGTGTAAGTGCAGGTGTTAGCACTATATAAGTTGCTCCAGGCATGCGCCGCTGGGTATCGTAAACGTCCCACAACTTGGCAAGGTCATGCCGACGCCCGACTAAACCCCAAAATACAGCACGCATCTACCTATCTATGCCTATACTTCTTCATGCAAATGCTGGGAGCGAATACGCGGTTGAAAGCTATGAACCTGAACTGCCGTTTTGCACAATACAAGTGGGCGGACGCTGCAGAAATTTCGCGACGCCAGATTGCGGACGAGGATTACGTGCAGTCGAATAGCTAGCCGCACAACACACGATGCGTGAGTCGTGCCGGGAAAACGCAACAGCTTGCTTGCGCAGCAGCGTTGTCGCCTAAGATGACAGCCGCCACCTACCGCAACACTACCCTTTCACGTACCCACGGCGCTGTCAGACTGATCTGGTATAGTCGGCCCGCGACGGCAATGCGCAGCCAACACTGGCTGCCGAACGAGCCGTGCTGTACTGTGAGGTGCGGCCTGATGCAGCCACACAGGAGGTCGCCGAACCGTCTCCCGAAATGGCCGACGACACGTTGGAGAGTACTTTATCGCCGTTGCCCTCTGGCTGCACGAGTTCAGTTACGAACGAAGCAACAGCCTGAGCGAATCTACGCCTGTGCGCATGGTACACCCGTACACAGGTGCATCGAACCGGCCGTCACCATTTTGAAACTGATAGCCCATCGGTGTTTCGCGTCCAGAGATTGCACTCATGGTCGGGTCTGCTCTTTTAATCACCCACGTTGGGGGCTCACATCGCACCGTCACAATGTTTTTTTTCCCGAGTGAAAAAAAAACGCGCAGCGTCGCGAAATATTCAGTCAGTCCCATTCCTTGATTTCTTTGGCGTCTAACAGGAAGGTGTCAACCCCAGGCCATGTAAGAATCTAGCTCAGGCCAGGCTCAGGCCACTTCCAAAAACGTCTGTAGATCGATAGCTCAAGTGAAGATATTGAAATGAAATATGCCACTTGAGTGCACTTGGCCAGTGTCAACACAACGAGTATCCTATATTTTCGTTTCAGGTCAGGTCAATGACATGAGCCGAAGGCTAGTGTTGGCCATTGTTAGGTCAATTTCTCTATTTTGCAACATGCATGTTTTCTAACATTTTAGTATGCATGCAGAAGCATCAGAAATTTTTGATCCAATTTGTTTGGCCCCGTAAAGCGGCATGAGGCGAGGTCAGGATCAATTACGCTAAGCCTATGTATAGTCCTTTTGTTTTGTTCATTTAGAGTTTTCATGACCTAATTAGTATCAAATTGAACATTGCCTTAAAATCAAATCAAATCAAATTGACTTAAAATATCCAATCAAACCAAAACTATGAATCAGTCAAAATCAAGGTTATCCGAGGACATTGTAAAGTAAAATAAATAACTAGCTCTTTCAGGATCGATAACCCATGCACATGACACTATATTTAAATGGTGTTTACATGACAAGTTGGAAGTGCTTACAACACGAATACATAAGCTTTGCGCTTGGGGTGAGGTCAGTGACCTATGGCGACTGTCAATTATGGCCCATTTTAGACCGACTTGACTAATTGTGTGATGCGCTTTGGAATTAGTTATCAAATGGCGTGCATTTTAACTCACGCCTAGACTAGAAATAGTGAGATAAAATGTCGTTGAAAATTCTTGTTTTTAAAACAAAAATCGCCATTTCTATGTTCAAAATTATTTTAAACTAAAACGCGAGTCCATTTTTGGGTCCTATTCATCGAGGGCTTTCCTATGCTAATCGGTTTGCTATCGTGCAACGTCTAGCTTGGAGGTTAGAGGTGGACTTTAACTACCCATCCACCCCGGACCCGGGTTGTCAGGGTTTGACTGGAGGGATCGGGTTACTGAATACTTTTAATAATCTGTATCCCAATACTCTACATGAAATATTCTCAATATTTGTTCAAAGAACGAGGTTCAAAGCAGCATTTCCGCTCACGGGCAACTTTCAAGTGTTTGACGTTATAATGCAGCACTCACGTTTCAAGTTCTGATTTTCTAACCCAAAACCAGATTTCTCACTTCAGTTTGAGCTTCATCATCTGCCATCACAGTACTTCCCATGATGTGATCTTAGTTTGTGTTCAAAGGAGCACGCGGCGGCACAGCCGGCGCGCGAGCAGCACACCATACGGACCACAGCGAGCAGCACACCATACGGACCACAGCGAGCAGCACACCATACGGACCACAGCGAGCAGCACACCATACGGACCACAGCGAGCAGCACACCATACGGACCACAGCGAGCAGCACACCATACGGACCACAGCGAGCAGCACACCATACGGACCACAGCGAGCAGCACACCATACGGACCACAGCGAGCAGCACACCATACGGACCACAGCGAGCAGCACACCATACGGACCACAGCGAGCAGCACACCATACGGACCACAGCGAGCAGCACACCATACGGACCACAGCGAGCAGCACACCATACGGACCACAGCGAGCAGCACACCATACGGACCACAGCGAGCAGCACACCATACGGACCACAGCGAGCAGCACACCATACGGACCACAGCGAGCAGCACACCATACGGACCACAGCGAGCAGCACACCATACGGACCACAGCGAGCAGCACACCATACGGACCACAGCGAGCAGCACACCATACGGACCACAGCGAGCAGCACACCATACGGACCACAGCGAGCAGCACACCATACGGACCACAGCGAGCAGCACACCATACGGACCACAGCGAGCAGCACACCATACGGACCACAGCGAGCAGCACACCATACGGACCACAGCGAGCAGCACACCATACGGACCACAGCGAGCAGCACACCATACGGACCACAGCGAGCAGCACACCATACGGACCACAGCGAGCAGCACACCATACGGACCACAGCGAGCAGCACACCATACGGACCACAGCGCGGCCGACACCAGCCGGCCGGCCCGCACGGAGAAAATCCAACCGCTTGATTTGCTTTGATACTCCAGAGTTCAGTCCCAGGGAGGTGCGGCGTTTAAAAAATAATGCCTGCAGTAATGCAATTTGGTGAATATATCGCACCAGAAATCGCTTGGGCTCTGCAAACATAACTGAAGGCATATAAGCTGCTTACAAATTTAAAGCAATGCTCCTATGGCTGATATACACAAAAATTCGATCGTGCCGCGTTTTCAAAACTTACCCTCGCTCGTGCAGCAGTGAGGGTAAGTTTCCACCGATGCTTTACATCGGTGGAACGTAGTGGCTCGTGGATGCTCAACGAGGTGCCCGTGCTAGTATGTATATTTCCTGACGCAGCCGGTTTATGCGTTTAGTGGACGTGGCAAAATTGGGACGAATCGGTGGTTACGTCATACACTATGCCGGCCAAATGTAGCATAAAAAGGATCCTAATTGTGCCAAACGACACTGAACTGAAATTCCAGGAAGGTTCCAAGTGTGAAAGTTCACCATGACACTGATTGAATAGTCAATCACGTCAAATGTCCTACGAGGATACTACATGTTTTATATGCACTCGACTGCTAGATCACTTGCGTCTCAAACATTTAACGCCGCTCGTCCGCCCGTAGATTTGGAGTTCGCGGGATTGTTACTCGAGACCGGGCAGTTCACAGATAAACGTTAAAACCTCCAAGCTGCAGTGGCTCTGAAACTGGCATGATCACTGCCTTTCATACTACTACGAGTTTTGGATCATCAATTTGCACATATAATCGCAATGGTAATATCCTTAAAATACCAAAGACATTCTGGCATAACGTGCTACGACGTAAACTTGCAATGCAAAGAAAACAGTAGCCCAGAGGTCGCAGCCGGTGCTTTATTTATGATGATGACCAGGGAACTGGACAGACTGGCGGCAACCAATCCGACCGGTCACAACTGTGTATTGTTGTGCTCCGTCCGTTCCAGCAACGTCAGGCCACACCCTTACGCCAGTTCCCAAATCTCGAGCTCTTCCGAGTCGAAGGCGCACCGCGTCGGCGACTGTTGCCAGCACCCGAGCGCATCCCGCAGTGCCGGCCTACGAGATCTTGGGAGGTGGCGGCGGGACGCCGGGCTCCGAGAGTTTGGGCGGCGGCGGCGGCACCGACGCCATGGTCGGCGGTGCCGGCGGCAGTCCGGGCGGCGGCGGCGGCAGTCCGGGCGGTGCTGGCGGCGGCGGCGGCACGCCCGGCGGGGCCGGCGGCGCCGTCGGCCGGCTCGCCAGGCCGGGCGGCGGCGGCGGGGCGCCCGGCGGTGGCGGAGCGCCCGGCGGCGGCGGGGCGCCCGGCGGCGGCGGGGCGCCCGGCGGCCGCGGCGGACCAGCGGGCCGGAGCATGGGCGGTGGCCGCGGCGGTCCCGGCATGCCCGGCGGCGGACCCATGGGCGGCGGGCCGATCGGCGGCGGCCGCGTCATTGGCACGAAGGCCGGTCGCGGCGGCATGACCGGCGGCCTCGGCGGCGGCGGCGGCAAGATCTGCGGTCGCGGCGGCGGCGGGATAGTGGGCGGCGGGCCTGGCGGACGCATCGGCTTTGGCTCCATCTTGTACGCGAACTGTAGGAAGAACTGCTTCGTATCCTTGTTCCAGAGGGTCCAAAACTTGTCTTCGCTCTTCTCCACCTCGCGACTCGGCACCTGCGGTCCGGAAAGTTGTAATCATCAACGGCACAGCGAGCCGCCACAGTCACCAACTGGTGATTACCACTTGGAACATCAGCTGCGCTCACAATACAGCAAAATATCGAACACTAATCACTGGGAACAATAATTAGACTGAAGCGGGCGGCTGGAGACAGCGATATTGTCGAAACCGCACATAACGACGCACGCTAACCTTCAAAGTTCTGTTTATTCCGTACAATTTCAGTCCACATCAGAATCCCCGACGCATCGGTGTTTTCAGACGTCGCGACGTCTCAAAACCGCCAAATCATCGATGGGCCAAATTTCAACTTATCGATACACCCAAACCCCCGAAATGACGATAACAGCCTCCGTTGGGTGGATTCAGAATCCCTGCGTCTCAAAAACCTCAACTTCAAAAGTGCCATTGATCCAAAGTCCTCCACTTAGAGCTCTTTGAAATATAAATTCCTCAAATACCCCAAGGTTGGAATTCCAGAATATTTTAAACGACTGGGCCAGTTGAAAATACAGGTTTTCGAGAATCTTTCAGCGCAGACAATGGAACCCAATGCCCTGGCATAAGCTACCCTCTTCGCCATAGGGACATCTATTCCGATTTCACGCACTTCATTTTGGCATGATCGACAAAAGACCGACAAAAGTATGCTTCGTTATACTTGCTGTCAGTTGATTTCGGGATTCTGAAGCATGCGATATTTAAAAACTCTTGGGATTTGAGGAACTCGAGTTTTTACGATTTGCAGCATCCGGACTTTTGAACATTGTGGATTTCTTGGATGCTGGTGTTCTGAACTCACCCATAACGCTATTTCTCGTCATTAGTGGATTTTGTGGCGCTCCGGGATTTCAATCCCTGGTGAAATTCGGAGTACTCAAAATTTCAGAGATTTGAAACGGAATGGTTCCTGTGTGTTGCCGGTTGGTTATTGGTTGGTTATTGGTTTTACGACACGTCGACCGTTGAGTCATATAGCGTCGCCAATCTCTCACGCCGATTGGTCGCGGGCGAAGAGTAACGACAGGTGAGATTCGAACCCACAATCTTTGGATTGCGAGACGAGCATCTTACCCCTAGACCACTCGTCCCCCCTGTGTGTTGCCGACAATTTCACACACCACCTGCCAATTAGCGGTCCCGTACCCCAGCCGTCCAGGTGACCCCCTCCCCTCCCGGTGTCGGCGGGTCAGTCCACACTGACCTTGAACGCGATGGTCTCGTACGGCTCGGCAGCGAACAGCAGGTACTGCCATTTGCGATCCGGGGGCTCGATCTTCTGCTCGTAGGCGGACATGAAGCGATGCCGCGGCACCACGCCGTCGCTGATCTCTGCCGATCGGTACAGGTCAGGTCAGAGGCGATGACCTTCGATACACACAGGTTATGCCAGGCTAGTGGAGATGGACTTCCATGGTAACCTCTGTACACTGGCATCAGTCCGCGTCGCGTCAAGTTAGTGGCAGACGGTAGCGCGGTTGATACTGGCGCAGTGGTGCAGGTCAGGGCACCTCACATCAACAACGGTCAATCACAGCTGTCATGTGTTGCCAAACCACACGGGCCAGCTCACTGTCCCTGATATGTGGCTCGCAAGCCAATCTTAACTACCTCGGCGTAATAGCACCGCGCGGCGGCACAATTCATAGCATGCCAACTCAGCGTCAACTCAGTGCTCCGGGCTTTCAGGATTTGGGTACGGGAGGACACTCAGAAGAAAACATTTTGCTATTCTTACTACGTTTCAGTAACATTTTCGATTCCTCCAATCTAGTTGATAGCAAATTTCACGGAATAAAAATATGACCGTCTGTCTTACTAATTATTAAGAAAATGTTCATTGCAATTTGTGTGTCCATACAATCTATCTACATGAGTGAAGCACCGCACCACTATCTCACCTGCTCAGTTTCCAGAAATTTCTACAATGTTGGTGGTTATTGGTTTTACGACACGTCGACCGTTGAGTCATGTAGCGTCGCCAATCTCTCACGCCGATTGGTCGCGGGCGAAGAGTAGCGACAGGCGAGACTCGAACCCACAATCTTTCGATTGTGAGACGGGCAACTTACCCACAGACTACTCGTCCCCACATTCCTACAATGCAGCAGTTGTGAGCCAGAGTGAGTGGGCATACCCATCCGCGTGTATGGGTGCTAGGTAATGACTTGGGCTTCAGGGTACTATGACCAGTCATTGACCATTAGCACTTGAGTGCACGGGTGTGTGAAAGTCAGTGGGCGAAGTGCACCTGTGTACGAGTGCGACAGCGAATGAGCGGAATGTGCCTGTGCGTACGTGTTGTACATCGTTTGAGCGTGTGAGTGTCGGTGAGACGAGTCCACCTCGGTCTGGTGCAGGATAAAAATATATCGGCCGAGTCTCGCCGACCGTCACAGACACACGTGAGTCTCGCCGACACAGGCTGAGTCTCGCCGATACAGGCTGAGTCTCGCCGATGGCCATAGACACGGCGAGTCTCGCAGACACAGGCCGAGTGTCGCAGACCGTCACAGACACACGGCGAGTCTCGCTAACACAGAGCGAGTCTCGCCAACACAGGTCGAATCTCGCCGACCGTCACAGACTCAGGGCGAGTCTCGCCGACCGTCACAGACACAGAACGAGTCTCGCAGACCGTCACAGACACACGGCGAGTCTTGCGGACTCGGGCCGAGTCTCGCAGACCGTCACAGACGCAGGGCGAGTCTCGCGAACACAGGGCGATTCTCGCTGACACAGGCCGAGTCTCGCAGACCGTCGCCCACACAGGGCGAACGGTGGCGCCGCTCAGAGTAGCCAGATCAGACAAGTTTTTGTGCCGGCTCCGCCTCGTCCCCAGTGGGAAAGGCGGCTGAATTGTACACGACACCGATGCGCTGCGTGATAAACATTCGTAGAGCTATGCAGAGCCAAGGCCACCTGACGAGACGCCCTGCAGAGATCCGCCCGGCGGACAACCTGTGTTTCGACACGCCACATTTGCATGTTGGGAACCGGTGTTGCCAATGACGCAAGAAGTTATGGGATTTAGGATGCCGTTTCGATTTCGGTGTGCATACAGGAGATCGGAGGCTTCACGATCCCAGCAACAGAGCCACGTCGTCAGCCATGCGGCAGTTGGTTGGACATTTGGGCTGGTGCCTCACTGGGTGGTTATGCAGCGCCTATAAGTCAAAAGCCGGTTCGCCGACAGGATAGAAGCCGACAAGATCCGGGCGTATTTCACTGTCCATCCGATGAGGGAGAACATCGCTGGCCACTGGGAGCCAAATACGATGTCAATGATCGAAGCGAAACACCGAGAAGACACCCTTGTAATTGATAAATTATGAATACAAAACACCACCTGAACACTTAGAAAAAAAATCAATTATTGCACTTCAAAAAGTGCTGGATGTATTCCAGCTAGGGGTTAGAGTGCCAATGCAACCTGAAAATAGCAAATAGAATAGATCAAAAGTGAGATGCGAAGAAAAATGCGTGGATATATAGCATGTATAATGTATGTATAACACATTTCTGGTTTGTGTTTTATGGTAAGAGAAGAAGGCATCAACACACGTCTGGTTTCAGTGGAAAAATGAATGAAAATAGTGAAGAAAAAAACAGATTCCAGCAATAAAGGACTGAGTGTCAGTCCAATAAGCAGCAGGCGTGAACGAGGTGCCGGCAGAATCTGTCGTAGCCGAGGCCACGCTGTGGGTATCTTGGCGCGCAGCACACCGTGACGCAACCGTCGCCGGCGGGGCGAGAGCGTGCCATCGCGGCGACACACGACGCAGCGCCACTGCACGGCACAGGCGAGCGCGCACGCTTTCACTGTCCGTCCTCGCAGGTGGCAGGCGTCACGAGCGCCGACCAAACGTACTCGGCCGGCCCGAGCCTTCCTGCTGGGACGGCGTACTGGCCATCCAGTATGTGAACCTTCCTGCCAGGACGGGGTACTGGCCACGGACCCGGCCAGTCTGTGGGCCTTCCTGTTGGGACGACATACTGGCCACGGACCCGGCCAAGCCGAACACGGATCGGCATGGCACATGACACTGCATGCCAGTGTTCCAACAACGGTGGTGCTTATTGGTTCTACGACACGTCGACCGTCGGTCATGTAGCGTCGCCAATCTCACGCCGATTGGTCGCGGGCGAAGAGTCGCGACAGGTAAGACTCGACCCACAATCTTTCGATTGTGAGACGGGCAACTTAACCCCTAGTGTTCCAACAACGAACACGACTGTCACCGACCCGGTCGCCTGGACCGTTGGTTGGTTGGTTGGTTATTGGTTTTACGACACGTCGACCGTTGAGTCATATAGCGTCGCCAATCTCTCACGCCGATTGGTCGCGGGCGAAGAGTAGCGACAGGTGAGATTCGAACCCACAATCTTTCGATTGTGAGACGAGCATCTAACCCCTAGACCACCCGTCCCCCGCCTGGACCGTAAAGGGGGGTCGTGTCACGCGGCGAGCTGGAGTCGACTTACGTGCAGCTTAGTCGCGTCCAGTGCAGAACGCTTATTCACATACCAAATTAATCACGACTGGATTTTAGGATTTCAGACTGGTTACCAGGTAGACTCGCCTACACACGGATCTAGAATGGTGGCACAGCAAGGCCGGTCCATAGAACCGGACAATTTCTCTGCGGTGAAATCCTCCACCGTGAAAGGAGCGAAACGTATACGCGGAGACGCGACTCGTTTGCTATCAAATCCGGATCTGCAGCAGCACCCGTGACCAAGCGAACGGGCAATTGTCGGTGCCGTAGCATAGCGACTAGCCTCAGCATCTCCTGCCCATGGGACATGGGGAACGGGCACGACATTCTCTGTGCAGTGGACAAGACCTTCCTGGTTGGCGGGCAGGTGTTGTCCCACCTGCATACGGGAAGGAAACAGTCGGACTGTATGAACCTCGTCAAGAATGGGGATGGACCGATGGCATGGAGCGCTCAGCAACTTGCACAGTTTGATCCAGTTAATTCACCGTAAACCAGTTTACGTCCCAAGTGTGGTGGTGGTGGTGGTGGTGGATTTGTGCTTTAGGGCGTGTCGACTTCGTTGGTCACTTCGCGTCCATGTCCCAAGTGTGGTCAACTCGCAGATATTGCACTGGTGACTGAACGTAAATAGGAGACTGGACATGATGCCATGACGAATCGACGTAATGATCAATCAGGCCGGTAAACGGCGGCTGGAGAAGGCGCCAGCTACAACAAAAGTAATCCAAACGAACCACATCAGCCAGCTGCCTATGGTGCCGGGCCGCCAGCACCGTCTGCCCACGGATGGCACAGGGCGGAGAAGTGGGGTCTGACTGGCATCATCGTCCAGCGGCGAAGCGGCGGGAAGGGTCATCGGGTGGCTGACCTCCGTCCCTTTAGGGGGGCAACAGCTGACCGGCCGCGACACCTATCCACGTTGCCGGCCGGCCGCAGTACCGGCCGGTTTTTGCGGCATGTCTCTGGAAAGCGGCGGATGGGGCTCATCCTCGCGGCCGGTCCGGTCTGACCGGTCGCGGCGGGGGGACGGCGGCGGCGGCGGCGGCGGCGGGCTCGCAGTCGCCTACCAGCCGCCGCCGCCGCCGCCGCCATGGACAGCTCGGTGCGCCAGCGGCGCGGGGACGACACCGCCGCGCTGTACCTGCCCGAGCGCGACAAGGAGCACAGCGACGAGTGGCTGTCGCGGCGCGGCCGCAACATGGTGCTGGTCATCCTGCTGTACGTGGTCGTGTGCACAGGCGTGTTCGTGTGGTTCCAGATCGGCCGGCAGCCGCCCAAGCTGCTGGTGCTGTCCGTGGGCGGCCTGCGCCACGACTACCTCGACAAGGTGGCGGCGCGCGACGCGCCCTTCTTCACGCACTTCCTGCGGCACGGCTCGCGCGCCGAGCACCTGCGCGTCGCGTTCGGCGCCGGCGCCATCGCCACGCGCGCGTCCATCTTCACCGGCGCGTACCCGGAGCGGCACGGCGTCCTCGGCGACCACTTCATGGACCAGCGGCAGGGCGAGCTGCGCGTGCGCGGCCCGGCCGGCCACTCGGCCGACGACGCGCCCTGGTGGGACGGCACCGTGCCCATCTGGAACTCGGCCGTCAAGCAGTGGCGCAAGACGGCCGTGTTCAACGTGCACGGCGGCTGCGTGCCGTTCGACGGCTACACGCCCAGCCACTGCCAGGCGCCCGACGCCGGCGGCGCCGACCACTTCAGCGAGAACCTGTCGCGCGCGCTCGACCTGCTGCTGGCTGGCGAGCACGACTACAACATGGCGATCGTGCACACGGACGTGCTGCGCACGGCCGCCCAGATGTACGGCGCCGAGTCGCGCCGCGTCATCGACGAGCTGATCACGCTGGACGCGCGCCTGCAGCAGATGGACCGGCTGCTGCTGGAGCGCGAGCTGCGCGACAAGGTCAACGTTGTGATCGTGTCGGACGGCGGCCTCGCCGACACCGAGCACATGCAGGTGGTGCACATCGACGAGTACCTGCCGCACCAGGACGCCGTCGTCACCATCACCGGCAACGGCGCCGTCTGCCTCGTCTACACCGACAGCGCGCATCGCGACCTCTTCTACGGCGTGCTCAGCAACATACCGGGCGCGCGCGCCTACCGCCAGCACGAGATTCCCGCGCGCTACCGGTTCGACCACCCGCGCCGCGCGCCCGACGTGCTGCTGGTCGCCGAGCCGGGCATCTACATCGAGAACACGGAGCCGCTGACGGTGGCGGCCGCCGGCGGCTACGACGACACCGCTCAGGCCGTGCCCGAGATGCGCGGCGTGCTGCTGGCGCGCGGGCCCAGCTTCAAGCAGGGCACCGTGGTGGAGCCGGTGGACGCGGTGGACGTGTACTCGCTGCTGGCAGCGCTCATCGAGGTCACGTCCGAGGTGCACAGCGGCAGTCTGGCGCACACCTCGGACATGGTTAACTGGTGACCGGGTGGCCGCCGGCAGCGCCGCCTGGCGGCCGCCGCCCGCCAGTGCCACGTCACACTCAGCTGACTGCGGGAGCCAGGCGACCGGCAGGCTCAGCGCCGTCGGGTGGTGCGACAGCTGAATTATAACAGCTGTTTCTGGTTAATTTTGCAGGAAATGAAACGTGGGTATTGTCAGCGTGGATAGTGCTGACCAGGGTTTTTGTACAAATACAGTATCTGGACCAGCTATTGCCTTCCTGCTTCGAGGTTCATGCTCGATTGACATGCTCGGTCGTATACCTAGCGCAGTGACTGAAAATAACGAAGAAAAGTGAACGCTGACAAGACTCCTGAGATCAATCGTTCGTGAAAATGGATGGAACACACCACTTACTGGAATACCAAATCGACCTTCAACGCCCCCAAACAAACAAAGGCACTGGCATCGAGCTTCAAAGTGCATATTTATGCAGTCTCCAAGCATTGTTTTCAACATCAGTTTCTTTTTAAATTAGCATACTGTACCGGCTGTTCATAATACAGCTATCGTCTCTGCGAGGAACGATTAAAAATATCAGTCTAAGCATCGCATTAGTCCATATGGAGTCAAAGACTAAGACATAGGTGTAGGTTTCTGAAAAGGATTGGGAAGGCACAATCCATGAAGGTAATGGGCGGGCCGAAATGGATTGGGGAGGGAGGCATACGACATAGAATTTAATCTTAAAGCTGGAATTATTGGGGGGGGGCAAAGTCAACATGAGAAAAGTTCCCTCCCAAAAGCATGCAAAGTTACACTCTGGACTAAAAGGCATCTAAATGAGATCGTTTCCATGATGAATTCCGACATGATACTATCAACCTTTTTCGATAACGCACACCTAACATTTCAACACCGTCGGACTCTTACGTTGCTGTGACTACTATTTCCGACTGCCGAGTTTTCAAATTGTGCTCAATTGACATATCTAAAAGGTAGCTATATCCAATGCACTACCAGGCTAAGGCACGAACAAACACGTTATCGCCTGTACGCACTATCCACCGCATACAATGGAGCATTAAGCCCTACTCAATGATACCTGGTGCACCAGGACCGACCACCACCAGCAACTGTGCAAATCGTGCCCCGTCACCGCGAAATAACCCACAATATCAATACTTCGACGGCCAATACTCTGATGCGGCCCATAAACAATCCTTCATTACGGAAGATGGCAAAGCCGAAAGCGAGTCTACTCCCGTGCACATGGTTGCAAAGTGTACGATAGCGACCCCGCTCGGCCACACCATCACGCTTTTGACCCGGTAATAACGTTTTTGTTACAGCGTTGCACATTCTTGTTTGTGTGGGATGCGCTCCTCAGCTTTATTGCGTACCGGAGTCTCAGCTTCTCGCGTCTGTTTGCCAACGATGGCTCATGGGCCTGCCCCAAAATACTCGCAGCTGGCGACGTCCGAAATGCCCCCGTGGCGATCTGCAATGCTGTGTGGTGTAGTGTCGAGTTGCAGCTGCACAGTGCTCTTGGCACCAGTAGCTTCGAGCCGATAAGAGATCGACACAACACTAAAAGAGTTGCTCTGTCAGCTCCGTAATCAATTCGTGAAACACATTTCATAATATTTGTTGCTCTGAAGCATTTATTTCGCAGTGTTGAGATGGTCGCTGTAGGATAGCCAGTTGTTCAGAATGATGCTCAGGAAGCGAGCCGCTGGCCGCACAGGTATTTGTTGGCTGAACTACCACTCTGCACGCATGCTGGAAGGCGTTTGAGTGTATAGATACTCAATGTAAGGTGCCATGCCTGATAGACACGGACATTGAACTGCACTGCGCTTTTAACACCTGCCCTCGCTCATCTAGCGCCCATACAAATGCATTATTCTGGTCATACTTGTATCATGAGTACATAAGCTCCTACAAATAAATAATAATAAAGTACTAATAACGAATAATAAAGTACTAATGCTCCGACAATCCCAGGCACACGACAAGAAATACTTTGTTCCAGAGCCATGCACAATTTGGGTATAAAATACGCACATGGACTGGCATGAACATCGGGGTTATCCATTGGACTTTTAGCAGCTACGTACTACAGCTACAGAGCACGCAAGCTTGCCCTACTTTTCACTACAGTTTTAGGAGTATGTTCAGGACCTTTTACGTCGTCATTCAAGGTGGGGTGGGGTGGGGTGGGGTGGGGTGGGGGGGGGGGGGGCGTCATTCAAGGTTAGGAAAGGTCAAGCAATGCTGAGGAAAGTTGGTTACGGTCAGTTTGATGACAACCTGGGAAATACGCCGAATAAAGAAGTACATTACATCATTAATGGCACCTACTCAAAAGGAAAAAAAACGAGCAGGAGATAAAAAGAGCACGGAGAGAAAACCAAGTAGGAATATACGAGTTGTAGGAAATAATCATTCTAGGCACATTTTGCGGAAGGGTGCAATGGATACCAAGCATTAAGTGCACGCCCGAATAAATTGATTTCACAATCCTCCAAAGTTCCGAGCGCGATTGTATCCTTCGTCAGTTTCATAACTGTTATGTTTTATTTCAAAGTGCTCTGGACAAAACTAGTGACCACCATTTGCAAAATGTCATTATATGGAGAGGCCACTTCACAGGGTCTCATGCTAAAGGTGGTTGGTTGGTTATTTGGGCTTAAGGGCGCATCGACTGCGTTGGTCATACAGCGCCCATGCTAAAGGTGGGAAAATGAGGGAATACGCATATGGAAACCCAAAGTCCTCATAAAAAGCATGTACCATTGACGTCCGTAAAACGACTAATCTAAAGGACGGTTAATAGAGCATGCCTCTCCCGTTCGCTTCGGTAAAATTGGATCTAAAAAACCTCCAACTGCGGGGGGGTTCGTCCACCGCGCATTCCCCCAAAACACATTCAGCGCGTACATGCGTCCTTTCTCGGTCACCTGCCTGCAACATTTTCTTGAATACGAGCCCGCAAATGTTCAAACTCGTAATGGACTCTAGCATTCACCTTGCAAGCACTGTACTATCACAATGAGCTTGAAGATCTAAATACACAGATGACTTGTTGAATTCGAGGACCGCACCTTACTGCCAAGTGGCACCTTTCAAATAAGATAGCTGAATCCAATAAATTACCTTAACTCCAATATTCACCGAAGATCACTCTTTATATGGATATCCTAAAAAGGTCTGTGAAAACATTCGCCAGATCGCAAACTGTGCATCTGTGCAGGTAGGCCGAGCAGCACCCGGCCCGTTTTTGTCACCAATATTCCCATCAGCAGCACAGTGGTGATAGACCGGGTCTGGCCGCGAAACGCCGTGACAAATCAACTAATCGGTAGTGAGGCTCACAATTGGCTTTCACAATGCTATTGCCACACCGACGCACAATTCCCGGTGTTCACTGTTCAGTAAACGGTGTGACTTTTCATGACGTAACATAACACAGTTTTGATTGATTAATTGGGTTTAGGGGCGCATCAACTGCTACTGGTTATATAGCGCCCGAGATAACTAATTTGTCAGCCAAAACTAACCATTGGTGCACATTTACGAAACCACAATTCGCAGAGTGGCAGCTGTCGTGAAACTGGGAATCTACATTTCACATGTATATTTGTACTTTCGTAGATACGTGAACTCTTCGTAAAACGGAACCCACGTATCATCTACAAGCTGCTAATCATGCCAGCATCTGTATTGGGTCGACTATTCAGGTGAAATTACGCCAGTATTGACCAACATGACGTCCGACCTTCCACAACACGGCATCCTCACCCAGAGTAGCTTCCCTTCCTCACATCTCGCAGCCACCGCTTGGCCCTTTCGGGGTTCCATATGGTTCAGAGCGTCGGAAGAGGCACCAGGCAATGGGCTGTTGATGGTTGGCAGGAGCCAGCTGAAATTAATTAATGCCGGCTGGTCTAAACTGCTTAAGCTGCCTGGCCAAAAATAAGGGTGGTAGAAATTGGCTTGTAATTGTCGGAAATAGTGATGCATTCTGCCCACTGCATTCTCCATTTTGCGTATCTCCTCCACATACTTATTGTCCTCACGAAGCCTGTACGGATACCTCCCGATTGTTTGCTTTAGTATATACTACTACATGACACCATATTCTAATAATTCATGAGGCTCCCACTGTCATTAGTGACTGGTTTTGCTGAGTAATCGGTGCCAGCATCGCACGACTACTTTCAGTTAAGGTGCCAAAAACCCCCCACTATAATCAGCAAAGCAATAACATGGTGACAACAATTTAGCATTGTTCTTTAGGCGATGTGGTGCCCCATCCGCTATTCTTGTTAAATTACTCACGATATTTGCCATTGACTTCTGTTTATTGTCGCCGGTGCATTCACCGTTTTGTCTAATTGGTGGTTGGTACCAGCTACAAGGTTATCAGACACAGACTACTGAAGGATCAGCAGTTTTCCCTGAACCATCAAAAGTTGATGGAGGGCTTGACCGTCAAAAGTTGGGTCGGCAGTCGGCAGCCATCTGCACTCGTGTTGTAGTACGAACTGACAATTAGCGGAATTTGCTACCATTATTCATCTTTCAAGTCTTCTCAACAAATTTATCGCTAGGTTAAAATGAATGCATGCAACGCTGCGCTGAAGAAGAATCATGGGGTATTTCTACCTCCAACTGGTCTGAAGAAGTCTCTTTTCTTTTCCTTTGCGCCAAGCTCACGCTTGGGAAAAAGTTAGATTGCATCACAAAGGCAGTCGGCCCGCAAGGCACGATCGATGACCTTGCAGGATAATACACGAGATGTGCATGGTGATTAATAAGTGGTCAGGATCCTAATTTGGATTTAAAAGGCACACAGAACGTGGCCTTAAAGTCTGCCTAAATGATCATAGCCCATTTTAGCTTTGTGTTGCTTAGCTTATTTGCAATCATCCACACGCATGTTGGTTGGTTAGTTATTGGTTTTACGACACGTCGACCGTTGAGTCATGTAGCGTCGCCAATCTCTCACGCCGATTGGTCGCGGGCGAAGAGTAGCGACAGGTGAGACTCGAACCCACAACCTTTCGATTGTGAGACGAGCATCTTACCCCTAGACCACTCGTCCCCATCCACACGCATGTGGTGACCACTTGAACAAAAGATGAAAACAATAGACACTTCTACACCGCTACATACACAGAACACATTTCCACTCCTTTCACACGTATGTGATCACACGTTTTTTTTCTTCCGAAGCACCGTGCTTTCAGAAATCGACATCGCGGTTTTGATTTTTCTGAACAAAATGAATTCATTATCTGCTGATATTTGCGACCTCTTCAACTATAACAGTGCTTTAACCAGTTTAGGAAAGCAAGTAGTGCAAAATAATTCGGCTGGCCCACGTGCTGTCCGGGCTGTTCGTGGGAACTTGTCATAATGATCAGTAAGACTGGTCATTAGACATTCGGCTCTCCTACGGCCGTGCCCCCACTGTCCCGTTACCAATGAGAACAACTATTCCCAGCCAGCTGCTTGTTGGCGATGTAGACGCCTTTGCCACTGACCATGGCAGTGAACGTCGGCGGCTGTCTCAGGCGGCAGATGCCACACACGTGCGCGCTAACAACTGCGCCTGCACCTCCGCGTCTGTGCCGAACTGGCATCCGATGGACAGTACTGAACGCGATCAGACAATTACCGCCTCGTTTGTGTCCTGGTTGCCAATTTTGGCAGGCAAATTGTACACTTCGAAGTCCTGGTTTTACTAATTTCTTGCGAGGCTACATATAATTATTGATGTTGCCAACATCTGATTCGACCACATTGCTTCCATGTAATGGCAAACACTGAATGCTAAATCTGGAAAATGATTGGTGTTGCATTGGCAGAACGAAAAATATAGCGTTTCCGTCAATGAAGGCCTCAATGAATGAAGGCCTCTGATGATACGTTGAGTAACATTTGTATGTAAGAGGAGCTTGGTGCCCTCTTCAAATTCAGGCAGTGAATACCAGTATTGGGCAATCATTAGGAAGGAATTTAAAATATTGGTGCTGCATGGCAATACAAATATTTCAATTTGTGTTACACCGGCAATACCACAAGTACACACGGGCTCCCAACCACGCTCAGCACTGGACACGACCTGGAGCAGCAAGCTGGCTTCCGCTGCGCTGGATACTAACCCTGACCAGTCACCTGAACACTCGACGCGGCTCCGCGTGATCGGCACGGGCACAAGACGGTGAGAGTGGAACGGCCACATTGCGGCTGCAGTCTCTCAGGTCAGGCAGTGGTCCAGACCAGACCCACCAGCACGGTCCACTTGGAACAGGTCTGCAGCTTCCCGGAAGGTGGTCCAGACTCCGGGCCAAACTCACCTGGGTAGTCGACCTGGAACAGGCCCACAGCTTCCAGGAAGGTGGTCCAGACTCCGGGCCAAACTCACCTGGGCAGTCAACCTGGAACAGGCCCACAGCTTCCCGGAAGGTGGTCCAGACTCCGGGCCAAACTCACCTGGGTAGTCGACCCGGAACAGGCCCACAGCTTCCAGGAAGGTGGTCCAGACTCCGGGCCCAACTCACCTGGGTAGTCGACCTGGAACAGGCCCACAGCCTCCAGGAAGGTGGTCCAGACTCCGGACCCAACTCACCTGGATAGTCGACCTGGAACAGCAGGCTCTGCTGGCCGGTCTCCGGCGCCCGCTGCTTATTTACACGGTAGCCGGGCCGACCGATCTTGACGAACTTCTTGATGTCCACGCGAGCCTTCTCTGGTGCCGGCTGAATAATAAGCCATGCCGGGTTAGACAGCAGTGAAATCATAGCCATGCTATCACTCTGCATGCATAAGAAATGTGTTACAAATGACCTGGGAATAATTTACAGCATGTGGAGGACGAACCAAATATAATTACTGTTACTATAATCCGCAATAGACAGGGGACAATAACATGTACCAAGTCTGCATTACACACTACAGACTTGACGTGGCATGAGAGATGAAAAATAAAACGCTGGGATATATTATTATACCGAGCGTTTATCTGCCATTTATATATATATATATATAATAAACCGTTAATATCTATCGTTTCAAAAATATCATACATTCAGAATAGCACTCGTGACACCCTTACAGTACACTGCGACTGTCACCAAGTTATTCCTTATCAGATACAATCTCAATCAAAGTAGGCCGCAAGGAGCTTGTATCAAATACAGCTGCTCATTAGCGCCATCTGCAAATGCAAGCTTCACACATCCACCGCATGGCGCCGCCACCGTCTCACACACCTGCTGTGGCGCCTCGCGCGCTTCTTTGGCCGCGCGCCGAGCAAGGTTGGCCTGATGTTTCTTGCCCTGTGTGTGCGCCAGGTATGAACCCTCGTTATTGTGCAGCGTCAGACATAGCTTGCACTCGTAGGATCCCAAGTGGTTGCGCATGAAGTAGGGGTCCTTCTGGAGATCGATAGTCTCGAGGGCTAGCTGTCGCAAGCGCTCGCGGCGGTCGCGATTTGACTCGGAGTAGGACGCCTGGCCGCCGCCACCGGTCTTGCCGCCGGCACGATGCTGGAAGTCCATCTTGGCGGCTGGCGTCTACCTGAAGTAGAAGACCAGTGAGCACATGACAAGTGTTGACAACATATCGATTCATATTTCACTAATCCCGACGACATTTGGTGAAGCAAGTAAGTAAACCAGTGTTTAATAAATTGCTATACAACACTACAGGCATGAACAAGCAGTGTGTCAAAATTCATTTTCACTTCGGTGTCAGATGTGAATGAAAACCTACCAATTTTCCTACTGCGGATGTAACTGAAAATGTCGAATGGTACATGTGGGACGTGTATGCAATTGCATAACGCGACTCTGCCCCTGGCACGAGTTCCGTCCAACACACTTATGCAACATGCACACAGTAATTGACTGCCATTCATGCTAGGTGTACTTTACTATTATATACTTATCGCTTGGGTGCACTGATACAGATCGACCGACGATGTCAACTATCAGGTAACTGTCTGACTTAGGATGTGAATATTTGGTGCCACGTGATGTTCTCCACCAAATTTGCCGAATTTTGACACACAGTGAACAAATGACCTGACAATTAAGGCTCGTGTAGCTCAAATCATGAGGCCGCCGGGGTCACAGCTGACCAACTGGAAGTGATGGAGGTTACCGGCATGAGACCCTGACCGGACCCGAAGTCGTGACCCGACTCATGCAGCTCACATCGAAACGCATTTCAGACGCGCTGTCTATCTCCTCATTGTAGATAGACAGCTGCTCCTGTCACCAGCATATCACGCTGCACCACAGTGATAAATTATTCGTGAAATAGGGTGGAATATACCACTTTCTGAACACTCAATCGACATCCTTCTCCAAGAATTACCGACATCCTGCTTCTTGATGCGTGCTTATGAAGTCTTCGGGTCTCCTTTCTAACAGTGTCTCATTCATAAGTATCATGCCCATACTCTCGATAAGGGATAGCGATACACGAACATTTCGCAACGCAATGTCCGGTAAAGAGGTTACCCATAATGTGATATGGCATGCAATACCAGTTTATTGCACAGGTAATTTTCTCGCTATCCAGAATATAGCTCTTCCTAAATTATGAATATAAAAACCAATCATAAAGGTACAATCATAAGTATGCCATTTCCTCAAATTTGAGTTTAAAAGACATCAAAATTACCTCAAATGACACTAATTCCATGGAAAATTTCGACATCCTACTGTGCTCGTTTCGACATCTCACATCTAACGAAAACCCAATATTTGAACACTGCTGCACCAGTGTCCTGGAGTTCGGCTCTCTCAGACTGCAGAGCGGCAAGAGTTCGTTGATGTCAAAATCAGCTATAACGTCGAAAGACCTCCACAATATTGCACATACAAATGACAAAACGAGAGAATAGCAATTGTGAGCAAGACGTTACCATGGAAATAATGTCGGGAGTGTTGTAGAACTTGGATGAATTCGTGCAGTGGAGTGCACACACATTTCACGGATGTCAAAACTGCTCGAGACGAAAACAAATATCTACTAGGTATTTGAGTTATCAATTGAGATAACAAATATCTACTAGGTATAAAGTTTGAGATCGAAAATATCTAATTTTCATTAAAAGCACAGCATTCCTTGTCAAAGTGGGCCAAAACGTTTCGCCTTATTTTACTTTCAATCATATCTACTAGGTGTTGGCTTCCGCGTAAATTTTGAAACTCCATGACACTGTACTGCATTGGTCTGGCTGGCAAGCGTAAAAAAAACACTACGCTCTCGTCTTCCATTGGCCATAACCACGGGCAGATGTGTCCACGGTGTCTGCTTCAAGCAGTAGACAAGATTTATGGGGGGGGGGATGGCGCAGCAACCTAACAATGTCTGCCAGCCCACTACTCCAGAAATGGCAGTGAGGCTCGTTTCTGCGACCTGCGACATCACACACCGTGGCGGTTTCGGTGCTGCCAACGTTGCACCATCAGTTCATATCGTGGCACAATTCAGTCAAACTATACAATGGGAGGTAGGAAATTGGATGTTGTTGAGGATGAGAGATTTGTGTGTTGGTTTCAAATGATCTTAAAGCAGAAAAAACAATGTATCTCAGCTAGGAACAAGGCAATCAGAATGCTGGGAATCGTTAATGGGAGTGTGAAATATAAGAGCAAGGGAAGTGATGAAAATACTATACTTGGCCTATGTGCAACCCCACTTAGAATATTATGCACAGGCATGGAGCCCCTACTTATAAAAAGATACAGATATGCAACTGACAGTGTAGCACAAAGCCACAAGACTCATCAGTGGACTAGGTAACTTAGAATATGGGGAAAGACATATGGCATTAGATATGTACTCACTCAAGTATAGGAGATTAAGGGGTGGTATGACTGAAATGTATACAATTATTAAAGGGCTAGATCAGGTCAATCTGAATGATGCCCTTATATTTAGACTATCACATAGGTGTCATAAATTCAGGTTAGACAAACCAAGGTGTACGACAGTTAAGCAACAACATGTCTTTTGTCAAAGGATTATTGATTGGAGGAATAGTCTGCCTGCTGATGTCGGGAGTCTCTCATCGAATGTATTTAAAAACACGATGAACAACGTTTTTTAGGTTGCAAAATCTTGTTTTTGAGCTCTAAGCAGTGGTGGATGGGGTGATATTTATTCAAAGTAGGTGTGCACTGTGCAGGCCTATTTAGGCAGGTATGGATATGGTATGAAAATTATTGGTGGGGCACTCAAGTCACATGTGTTATGTGAGGTCAAGTGAATGGGGATGAATAGGCAATGTAGATAGAACCTTGGGTCCTTTTACAACACATTCAACCACTAGGTCATATAGCGTCACAGGCAGTGTAGATAGACATTGTTGAGTGTGGGGGATGTTGGTGGATGTATTCATTGGAATTAGGGATGTGGTGTTGGGGTCGGGTGAAGTGTCTTTTTGCCATGTTTATGGAATCTTCCCTTTACTGACATGAAATAGGATTTATGCTAGTAGGTGCATACTGTGCAGGTACCTTTAGGGTGGTCCCTGTGTTATTGTTGGAACTTGGACCCATATGTTTTGGATCATGCTGATAAACTGAGTATTATACTAGCAGTGGGTGTACCTAGCAGTGGATTCAGTGTGTGATTAGGGTTTTAGGACGCATCTACAATGGTAGATCATTTAGCGCCCACAGTGGATTCAGCATGGATGATGTACACCTGGATTGGAAACTCCGCGTCGGCGCCTTTGTTCTGCGCGTGTCAGCGGCACCAACCTGCCACCTAGCGGAGGATAAGTAAAAACACGGAAACGCGGCCAGTTTTAAGCCGTGCGCCGATGGGGGTTCGGGGTACGCATTTCATATTGAATTTTTTATCTCCAATTGATTCAACCATCCCAGGAGGACTGCATCTGCCTTTCATGATACTGAATTGATCAAGGAACCTTATCATTCTTTCCTTATTGATTTATTACGTTCCGTTCCGAAGTTGTGATGCGAAGTGAATGCGTCCGTGAGAGGGAGCCCATTTCGACGAAAGGGTCGGCCCAACGATGTTGATTTCCTAAAATGATCGGAAGGGGCAAAGTACTTGAAGGCAATAGGCACACCAAAATGAATAGGGGGTCACAATCCATAGGCTCCCATGTTTGAAGTTTAAATTATTGCGGGTGGGGCGGGGCGGGGCGGGGGGGAGCAAGCATTGAGGGGGCAGTTTCACCCTCAAAGATAAGAATGGGCGGTTCTGCTTTCGCCCCCACCCTCCTTGCTCTCTAGATATGTGGCTTATATTTTCTGCTGGAGTGGTTTACACAACTGAATGGGTGAGTACAGACTTCGGCGTACCAACCAATCCGCAAAGAGGATTGAGCAGAAGTTCCATGGGGGTAAAAGCCCTACACCATACCACTGACATATTTATGATTTTGCCAAGGAGGCGTCATTTCTCTAGAGGGGCGGCTCTTTGTCCAGAACATTTGGACGGGGTACACTCCGATCTCCCAGAGGGGCACCATTTGTTTCTGTCTGAGGAGTGCCCTTCGCCGAAAAATTCGCGGCGTGCGTTCGGACACCCAGAGGACTGCTGTTCCCAGGCCGAGGAGCGCGTTGCGCTGAGAAATTCGAGAGAGGTGGTACACTGGAGCCTCCAAGAGAGGCGTCCTTCGGGTCATAAGGGGCGCCACTTTCGCTTCCTCCCCTTGGATCAGCCCTTGCAACATACCCTAGCTGGCAACGCCACTACCTCTCGCCGATTCGCTACCACTTGCCAGTCATTCGACTCAGGGGTGTTGTTTTATATACCTTTGAGGGGGAACTTCCACCTCAATATTTGCTTAACCCACCCTGCAATTATTTAAACTTCTAACATGGAAGCCAATGGAATGTGCCCCCCCCAATAATTTTGGTCTGTCCATTGCCTTCATGTACTTTGCCCCATCCAATCATTTCAAGATCAAGTCAAAGATTCAAGATAAAGATAAAAATATCGACATCGGTGGGCCGACCCTTGGGGCGAGATGGGCTCTCACAAATTTCTTTACTTCGCACCACAACAACTTCTGAACGGAGCGTAATAAATAAATAAGGAAAGAACGGCAAGGTTCCTTGATCAATTCTGTATCATGAAAGGCTGATGCAATCTTCCTGGGATTGCTGAATCAATTGGAGATAACAAATTACAATACGAAATGCGTACCCTGAACTCCCATAGGCGCACGGCCTAAAACCGGTCGCGTTTCCGTGTTTTTACTTACCCTCAGCTGCGTGGGCCGATACGCAAACAGCTGTTGGTTTCCAATCCAGGCATACATGATCCATGGATTCAGCACCAACCTTTTGGTGTGTGATTCTGATGAGATTGGCCATGATAGCAGAATGGGACATGATTGGAGTAGTGTGGAATTGTTTAGGAGTATGTTATGCAATATCAGGTGAATGGTGCTAGATAGGCTGGGATATATAGTTCCCTTGGGATAATAACTTGCATAACTTATATTATAATATACTGTATACTATATAATAACTTGAGATGATGGATTGATTGGGGTGTGAGCATGTACTTTTCCAGTATCTTTTTTAGATAGGCTTCACTCAGATGGGTCCCTGTGGCTCTTATTAAGTTTAACACTGAACTTAGGTAGATAGGTGAGAACCTAGGTAGGTAGGTAGGTAGGTATCCACCTACCTACCTACCCACCCACCTAACTAGGTACCTAGGTACATTATTATTTCAGTTTAAGGTAACCATGATGCAAGTTATATGCACATTTTACCTCCATGAAGCATACAAAGGGGTTATGTTTGTTTAAGTTAGGTTAGGTTATGCTTTTGTTGTAAGTTAGGAAAAAACAGTAAAAATGTTGGAATTTTTGTATTGCATTTTTTTCTTCAAAAACAGTTCATGCTAGCTTAAGTTAGGTTAGGTCAGGTTTTTCAAATTGAAAACCTTGATAAAAAATTGGAAATTTCCAATTAAAAAAGACTTGCCTTTTTGCATGGAAGGTTTGGCTAGGTTAGGTAAAGATTATGTTCCACCACTTTCCTATATTTTGACATTACTTTTCATGCTAGGTTTACCCATGACCAACTTGAAGACACTTATTGGGTACTATTTTGCTTCCTAACTGAACAGTATGCATTTGGAGAGGAAATGAGGGGCCACATCAAGTTCAGCACATTCATAAACATTGCAATACAAAAGAAACTCCATAAAATCAGAAATAACCTTAGGAAAAAAGCTAGGAAGAAAACTAGAAAAAAAACTTAGTTAGTTAGATAGTTAGTTAGGAAAAAGCTGCAAGAAATGTTTGGATTTTCTATTGCATTTTTTTCTTCAAAAACAGCTCAGGCTAACTTAGGTTAGGTTCGGTTAGGTCAGGTATTTCTAATTGTAACTTTTTTAGAAGAAAATATTTGGAAATTTTTCATTTAAAAAATGGCTTTCTTGCATGGAAGGTTTGGCTAAAGTCATAGTCATAAAGTGTTTAGACTTAATAAGAGCCACAAGGGTCCATCCAGTTAAGTATGTAAATGAAAGATATAATAATCCCAGTAAAAAGACCCACCCTAACCATCACCACATGGTTAGAGACGCTGTGAAACAGAAAACCAGAGCAGCAAAGCGAACAAAAGAATTTGATTTGGCTAGGAACTGTAATGGGGACAGTAAAAAGTTCTTTAGTTTCTACAAGCTAAGTAAAGTTTCAAGCACAATTGGTCCACTGGAAGTAAATGGGATTATATTGAGTGAGGATAGTGAGATGGTTGAGGAATTGAGCAAGCAGTTTAAATCAGTGTTTACACTGGAGGATGTGACAAATCTGCCAACTGTGAGCCACAGCCCAGCAACAGGTGATCAGTTACATGATGTTGATTTCATTGACAGTGATGTTGTTTTGAATTATGTCAGGAAAATAAAGCCAAACAAGGCAGCAGCAGGACCTGATGGAATCTATGCTAGGGTATTGCGGGAAGCTGAAAAAGAATTGGCAATTCCACTCAGTATAATATTTTGTAGATCAGTTTCACAAAATGAAATTCCAACCGATTGGAAAAGGGCAAATGTAGTTCCTATTTTCAAGAAAGGAGAAAGAGGGAAAGTTGAAAACTATAGGCCAGTAAGCCTCACATCACTAGTCTGCAAGGTACTTGAATCAATTATCAAGGATAAAATAGTTAGTTTTCTGGAAGGAAACAGAGTGATTCAAGATACTCAACATGGGTTTAGAAAAGGGCGATCGTGTCTCACAAATCTCTTGGACTTTTTTTAATTTTGCTACAGAACAATTTGATAAGGGAAATCAGGTTGATGTAGCATATCTTGACTTTAGCAAGGCCTTTGACAAGGTACCTCATAAATGATTAATGATGCAGCTTCAGGCCCATGGTATTGTGGGTAACATCCTAAAATGGATAGGGTTGTGGGTTCCAGATAGACAGCAGAGAGTGATGCTAAATGGTACAAAATCATCATGGCAAAATGTTCTTAGTGGAGTCCCCCAAGGGTCAGTACTGGGACCACTATTGTTCATTATGTTTGTAAATAACATTGAAAGTGGCCTAAGCAGTAAGGTTTTGAAATTTGCAAATGATTTGAAGGTCTTTAGGGCAATAACAGGGCACAATGAGCAGGTCTTGCTGCAGAAACACTTAGACGAGCTTGTGAAGTGGTCCGAAAAATGGCAAATGAAATTTAATTTTGATAAGTGCAAAATCATGCATGTAGGTAGGCAGCATATCCAGGCTCCATACTTGATGGGTGGCCAAGTACTATCTGTGACTCAGCAGGAGAAGGACTTAGGTGTTATTTTTAACACAAAATTGGGGGCATCAGAACAGACCAAAGAAGCCAGGAAGAAGGCACTAAGAATGCTTGGGGCAATAAATAGGAATGTATCATACAAAAGTGAGGAAGTCATCAGGAAGCTTTATTGTGCATATGTCAGGCCACATCTGGAATATTGTGTCCAAGCTTGGTCCCCTAGTTATGAAAAAGATTGTTGGCTTTTAGAGAGAGTACAAAAGAGGGCAACAAAAATGGTGAATGGTATGGGCAACCTGGCATATGAGGAAAGATTGAAGAAATTGAATATGTTTCCACTTAGATATAGAAGGCTGAGAGGAGATCTCATCGAGGTCTTTAAATTTGTTCATGGTCAGGAACAGGGTTATCTCAGGGAACTGTTTGAATTTAACAGAAATGATGCAATTAGAGGTCATCAATTCAAAATTAAAGTTAATCACAGCAGGACAAGGTTAAGACAGTCCTTCTTCACCAACAGGGTAGTAGAACACTGGAACCAGCTGCCAGAAACCATTGTCAGTAGCAACACACTGAACATCTTTAAGAACAGCATAGACAATCATTATAAGAATAGGGGGCTTGTTTTTCTGTATTCCAGGGAGAGTTGATCAACACATTTGATGGACAACTGGTTCTGTGTACAGAGTGCAACCAAGAGGGCCCTTGTGGCTCATAGTTGCACTGATCTTTTATGTCTTTATGTCTTTTACATCCTGAAGAAACCATCCACCAGCATTCCACACACATATCAATGCCTATCTACCCTAACTATCCAGCCCTATTCCCTTGATCCCTCTTAACACATGTGGATTGAATGCCTTATCAATAATTTTCAAAACTGTATCCATGCCTGCTTAAAGGGGTCTGTGCCATGCACACTTACTTAGCATAAATCTCACCCCATCCATCACAAACTAGAACTCAAAAACAAGATTTCCCTGTCTAAAAAATGATCCACCCTACTTTTAAATACATTAAATGAGGAACACCCAACAACATCAACAGGCAGCCTATTCCACTGATCAACAACCCTTTGACTTAAGACCTGTTGTCACTTAACTGTCCTACACCTCAACTTGTCTAACCTGAATTGGTGACTGCTATGTGATACTCTAAACCAAAAAGCAACATTCAAATTGACCTGATCTAGCCTTTTAACAATTTTGTATGTTTCAATCATGTCCCCCTTCCATCTCCTACACTTGAGTGAGTATGTATCTAATGCCATAAGCCTTTCTCCATATTCTAAGTTACCTATTCCACTGATGAGTCTAGTGGCTTTGTGCTGGACTCTTTCTAACACACACACACACACACACACACACACACACATATATATATATATATATATATATATATATATATATATATATATATATCTTTTTTTCTAGGTAGGGGCTCCATGCTTGTACAGAATATTCCAAGTGGGGTCACACATATGCCAAGTACTTTCATGACTTCCCTGCTCTTATATCTCACACATCTATTGATGAGTCCCAGCATTCTGAATGCCCTGTTCCTAGCTGATATACATTGCTTTTCTGCTTTAAGGTCTTTTGAAACCTTCTGCAGTTTTACAGAGGCAATTTGCTCTCCTGTCTAGTCGCTTTTGATCCTTCCAGGTCATTCCTGGCTTCAACTAAACCATTCCAGACATGAACATTGGAGAACATTTAATATTAATAAGAATTGGTTTCAATCAATTTTCTCAGCTTTTTCATTCACAATTGTTGCTTGGTGGTGGGAACAAAAATATTTTAGACAGATTGTTTTAGTATAATTTTCCTTAAACCATTTTATATTCGAAAACCCATATCCCAATAGACAGCAGGTAACAAATCAGTTGGTGCACGAGTGTCCTACTCGTGGGGTGTGTTGTGCATATTTATTAGTTGTGCGGTGTGAGCATGTGGGAAGTATCAGGTATGGATTGATAAATTTGGTTGACATTGACTAAGTATACTTTTGTTATCATTTTCTTTACCATTGCTCAGGAAGTTGGCTTATAACTACATCCTTTGCTAATTTAATCATAGTGCCAATTTGTCATCTGGCAGTCATTCGTCAGCTGCCAGATACTGTAGAGCTGAGTGCAGTCTCCACATAAATCAGAGAGTATTGCAATTTGCAGATGTTAGGAAGTTTAATTATACTTATTTCAGCAGCATTGATAGTATAACCTTTTGTTATTAAAACTTATTTAAGAATTATATTTGATGATTGCTTTTAATTCATGCAAATCATTATGCCAGGTCTTCTCCCTCTAATTTGGGTATAATTGGAGATCAAGGTAAATTTTGATACTTTGGATTTTTTTTTAATACATGGTATTTTCACGTAAAAATGACGATGTGACCACTGATTTTCTCTGCAAGTGATTACTTCTCAGTTGGCAAAGAAATAAGCAATCAAAATCTTCATTCTACAAATATAGCACATCTCATATAATTATCCGTACCTGGTGTGTCAATAGACGTGATAAGGAAGAAGTTCAACACTTCATGCACCCGATTGAATACTCTTTGACATCAAAAACCATATGTTTCTGCCTTAATTCGACATTAATTTCAGAGAATTCATACTCCCAAACTGACGCATCCACAATGCGACCAAGGCCAGAAATTCCTTGTGATGCTGTAATCGTTAGAGCAGTGCTGTCCAACACATCCTCGAAGGTTTAGTATGCATATTTACTAAGAGGGGAAGTGTGTTTAGTAAGAATATTTACTAAATTTCTGAAAGTTTAATAGGTATTGTTACTAAAGTTGCCTATACAATGTTGGAAACATTTGATGACATCCTGGCCGAAAACTTGCTTCAGAGGATTCTGGTTTTCCGGTTAGGTTAGGTTAGGTTAGGTTAGGTTATATTATGCTATGATACATTTTATATATTATGCTACATTATCTTAATCTAGGTTAGGTTAGATTAGGTTACTTGTGCCTACGACGTCATCAATTGTATCAACCACCATTGACTTAAAAGTAATCATTTGCAGTGAAAATAAGTGATCACATTGTCTTCATCATGTCAGAAAGCATACCATTACATACAAAAATTCCAAAAAATCAATTTACCTTGATCTCCAAATTTACCCCAATTTGTTCCTCAGACCACGTGACCTGAGAGCAAAAAGCTGCTGTAAAACTGCCTATTGTTATTCACAAAGATGATAAAGAGAAGTGGCCCTAGAACAGAGGCCTCTGGTACTCCACTCAGAACATCCTTCCAATCAGATTTACATCCATTTAACACTACTCTTTGTTTCCTTCCCCTCAACCATGCTTCAATCCAACCAAGAGTTTTCTAAAACTAGAACTTCCTTAGAACTAGAACTTAGGTTAGGTTGGGTAAAGATCATTTTACACCTGTTTTCTTTATTTTGAAATTACTTTTCATGCTAGATATACCTATTGACCAACTCGAAGCCACTTATTGGATGCTATTTTGCTTCCTAACTGAACAGTATGCATTTGGAGAGGGAATGAGGGGCCACATCATGTTCAGCACATTCATAAATATTACATTAAAAAAGCAATTCCACAAAATCATAAATTACCTTTAACTGCAAATTTACCGGTACAACTTCAGGAGTTGAACAAAATACCTACGTACCTAGGGTAATCGTCAAGTATTACCCCTCACGCTTTCTTTATATCAACAATGCATCAGAATCACCATCAGCTGACTTCCAGTCAGCTGTTGGTGACGTCACTCAAACGTACAGAAACAACACGTCCATACGACTGCACTGAATGACCCCCAGAGCGTCACCAGGAATATTTACAAGGGGTCAAACCTAACCTAACCTAACAATAACGAAACCTAACCTAACAATAATCAAACGTAACCTAACCCTTATAAATATTCCTGGTGACGCCCTTGGTTCATTCAGTGCACCCAACTGGGGGGTGTCTCGATACGTTTGAGTAACGTCACCAACAGCTGACTGACAGTCAGCTGACGATGGCTTGGATACATTGTTGAGTTAAAGTAAGTCTGGTCTAGGTCCTAGTCCTAAATACCTAAGCACCTAGGTAAGCTCGTACTCGAAAGCCGAAGACCTGTCTTACTCGGAGAAAGCCATAGGATAAATGACCATAGATACTGCGGTTCTTACCAATTACACGAAAATGATGCACAATCCGCTATCCACAATTTGCCCACACTAGTGAACCACACCAGGGAAAACCGGGAAAATCAGCCCTGGGTAGCAATCAGCTGCTGGGGTGTCGTTAAGCTACATATGTGACGCTTCTTCTAGGCGATTATGATCAATGTAATTTTTCTATATCTACGAGCGCCAAATTGACCAATCAGAGTGCAGTGTTATTGTGAAAATAGCAAGAATAGCTTTTGTCGAACGCTTCGTGTATTGGTGAGTCGCGTGCATTGTAGGTTGGATAGATTTCATTATTATCATTAAATCCACTAGGGAAATCCCAATAGTTCCAAATGGTTGCCAATTAATTTTGTTTCCAAGAAGGGGAGGGGGGGGCGGGTTCGATTCAACCTGAAAATATGTGTTTAAAATAAGAAACATCCAGTTCCCGAATCACCTGTATAGAAAACGGCATGACAATGGCATTAGTACAGAACTATGAAGGTGATCGATTTTTATATCACGTGTGGTTCTGTACGCAAATATGTCTACAGAACAGTCTTCCCGCATCCTTACTCCATTCCTCCCCAGGTGTTCCGTGTATGAAACAGCTTTGGTTTGATAGTTCGGTGCAAGTGCGGAGACCCTATGAGCGGGCGGGAGAGTTTGAGACCATGGATGGCTGCTGGGCCCCTGACCTTTGCTTCTGGGAAAAAATAGAAATACAACAAAAAACTGAGAATTCCGAGAATCAGGAATAAAGTGGACCAGGTCATGAAGTATTTAATTCGATGGGCGATCCAGGTGAACCCACTTTAAAGCTAGGGCCTCAGCTGGCAAGAGATATCCATCCACGACTTAAGGGACAACTTTATATTGTACAATTTTGCATGTCACATGCTGATAGTGGAATACACGAAAGCGCATTACGCCTATGCAGAACTGCTTCATGGCATGATGGGAAGTCATGTCAGCCACATGTATGGCGTGCGACGATTGTGCTTCCCGTCACCTTTTCGGGGGATATCTACTCCAACCACTTGTTGAATATTTATTGTAATGGTATTAGTGAGGAGTACTTCAGGACAATGGATTCTCATTACTTATTAGTGCATTCATTATCAACTTGAAATGGAGCGAGTAGTCAAGCGGAAATTGTAATCATCTGTGGCAAAATTAGACCAATTCAGACACACTCACTTCTACACAGGTAAGAGGGGGCATAATTTGTTTAGTCCCGAAGGGTTACACGTCTGTTTTTTTCAACATATATCATGTCAGCCAATTTTCATTGCATTCACAGTCAGGTGTGTGATTAGTAGACCGAGCCCAGGCTGACCTATAGTCGGGTATCGAATATAGTTCTGGTAGGCCACTTCAGCAAGCCCACTGGCAAACCTTGGGGCAGTTCAGGATAAAGCTCAAGTACAAATGTACGTGCATAATGCACATGCAATGTAATACAGAATGAAATGAGTATGTCCAACGTCTTCTCATAAATCAGGGAAACACTCGCTATTTTCACGCATCATGCTTTATGGGTGTATCTTGCCTATGTATTTCAGTCACCGGTCTCATTCTATTGATATCGGAATTTATATTCCCTCAGTTTTATGTTCTTGTCGTGATCAAACTAGTCTTTGAAGTCCTAGCATCAATAGCCTTTTTGTTTTGTATTAGGAAAGTCAAGTTATAAAAATCAGGACTAGGAAAAGCAGACTACGGTGACAGTTTATTTCACAATCACTTGCCGGAAGAAGATGGAGAAACGATATTCTCCAGTTTTAGTCTACCTCTGGATGGGGGTAGCCCGACATTATTTCATAATTGTATTATAATGTGCTATCCAATGTGCTCCAATGTTTCCCAGTCCCAAACGCTGCCATTTTGGGCTAAAATTCCACTTCCTCTTTCCTGTTTTTAAAGTCGATGGGCTCGGTGAGCTGTTCAGTCCATAATCTCAGCTTGGTGCTGGCGCACTCGTCCGAGGACATCAACGACTGGCCAAAAGGCTTCGTGTACGAAGACATCGAGGACACCATCCAGAACTGCACCGAGCTGGTGACGTCCATGAAGGGTGTGGCCTCAACGCCACCCCGAAGAAAAAGCTGGACCGGCAGGTGGGAACCCGCTGGAACAGAAAGCTGGCCACGATCAAATTGATCCGCGATGCAATGTGGGAGCTCAGGGAAAGCCCAGAACTAACGGTGAAGGAACAGGTGCGCCAGAGGCTGCTGTCTATACAAATATACACCGACTTCGTGGTCAACGGTCTCCACCTGGCAGCGCACTTGTCGCAACCGGACTGGCGCCACAAGTCCTACGGTGTGTGGGCCGACGTCGCAAAGAGGCATTGGCTGTTCATGTTTCTTATTGCCCTTGTTATGCTGTATGTTTCATAGTTCATGTGTTGCATATTGGTGATATGCATGTCCACTCATAGTTGTGTCGTTTCACATGGTTTTATACATTTGTGAATCGCAGTGCGATGGAAGGTGGCGTTAGAACTCATGACGTACTTTCGTTGTGGCCCTTGTGGCTTTGACACCCGCATGAGAGTCCACATAATAAGACGCTGTCAGAATACTATAGGCAATGCAAAAGCGAATATAGCTCAAATTGAACTGCAACAACATGCGAACTTAAATTGCTAATTAGCTGAAAGTTTAATTAATGTGATCATGAGTTGGAGCAGATTGGAGCTACTCCGATCTGCACCGAAAACGCAAGGGAGCACAGGACAGCTATTCCAGGTTGTTCGGAGCAGTATGCAGCAGGGTGAGGAACTGATTTTGTACTGCAGTCTTTCTGCAGTCCGCTCTAATTGTTGGTTCTTTGCTATCACATTTTTGGACTTGTGTGTGTTAATATTACGGCTGAGGGAGCTCCATGCGGCGGCCCAGCCGACAGCTGTACCGCAAAAAGATATAGTAAATGTAAATTGCGGCCCGACACGACATTGGCTACCACCTGTGTATCTGGAGCATCGGTGGTACGAGATATTGCCGCATTACCCTTGCATGCGCGGGATGAATTTCTGGCGCCATTCCGCAGCAAAAAACACCGGTGGACTCGCTTGTCACCATCATACTTTCCGACGAGTCATGCGAAAACAATGAAGTACAAAAAAATAGTCACGCTAGAACGCCTGTCACACTTGTGGTGGCTTCAGAATTTCTGCTGTTATGTCGCATTGACATTCGGCAAGTGAACACTCGGCCATGACTGGCAAAGCCTGTTTCAGTATATATAGGCATCACATCCGAGGTTTAAGCACACACAGCCTGACAACATGAGAACCTTCGTATTGTTGTTGATCCTGGGGATGTCAGCGGCTAAGCCGCCACCATCGCTTTCGAAGATAAAGCCCTGGGCGATAGTGGAGGCTAAGCAGCCACCATCCCTTTGGAAGATGAAGTCCTTGGCGGTACTCGACAGGGTCTCCACTTCCAAACCGGAGCCATTCGACGGCACAATGGCAGCTTCCAGAGCAGTTCTAGGCTGTGGCTCACATAGACTTTCCGTCGGCAGCTACACGATCGAGTCCCCGAACCACCCATCGAACTACGGCAACAACTTCCAATGTACGTACAGCCTGACGCCGGCGGCGGGTGTCACCGCCCTCAGCCTCTCATGTTCCGCGTTCAACGTCGAGATGCACAGCACCTGCGGCTGGGACTGGCTCAAGGTGGACGGCACCAAGTACTGCGGCACGTCTGGTCCCAGCGTGACAAGTAGTACTCTGAACATCGACTTCCACTCTGACTATTCAGTTGTCAAAACTGGTTTTAGATGTACTATCCAGGCCCAGGCGGGGGGCTCCTGCACGTGCGGCGTGGTTAATCGCGCCACTAGGATAGTGGGCGGGGTGGAGACGGAGGCCAACGAGTACCCGTGGCAGGCGGGCCTGGTCAGCGCCGGAGGCACGCGCACCTGGTGCGGTGGCAGCCTCATCAACGACCGCTACGTGCTGACGGCCGCCCACTGCACCAGTGGACAGACCGCCTCTCAGATCCAGGTGCTGCTGGGAGACCACAAGATCAGCGTTTCTGACGGCGAGACGCGCCACATAGTCGCTCAGATCACCCAGGACCCTGCCTTCACTTCGGTCGGCAACGGCCACGACTACTCGCTGCTGAAGCTGTCGGCGCCGGTTGCTTTCAACACCCGTCGCCGGCCGGTCTGCCTGCCGACCGCCGGCAACACGTACGCCGACGCCAGCGCCATCGCCACCGGCTTCGGCAGGGTTGGCGCCACCCAACCACAAGCCACTCGGCTGCAGGAGGTGGTGCTGCCCGTCCGTGCGGACTCCGTGTGCTCCCGCTACTGGAACGTGCGCTCCACCACCATCTGCGCCGGTGGCCTTCCTCAGGGTGGCAAGTCGGTCTGCATGGGAGACAGCGGCGGCCCGCTCATCACGCTGGAGAACAACAAGTACGCGCTCATCGGAGTCGTCTCGTACGGCAGGGCGTGCGCCCACCCCAACATCCCGGACATGTTCGCTCGGGTGACGGCAGCACTGTCGTGGATCCGGACCAACACTGCCGACGCCACCTACTGCAGCTAGGTCTCGCAACCACATACAGAATCTGGACACCTAGACCAGCACTGCCGACGCCACCTGCTGCAGCTAGGTCTCGCAACCACCGACAGCATCTGGACACCTGGACCAGCACTGCCGACGCCACCTGCTGCTGCATGGTCTAACAGATAGCCGGCCACCGAACACGGAATATGAAGCAATGGACAATCGTCACTGAGTGTTTGATGTGTGTGTAAATATTATGGTGGAGGGAAAAAATAAATGATTGGATTTGAAAACCAATATGATTTGTGTCATGCTATGATGGCTCCCTGGTGTGTTGAAAAACATGCCTTTGGATTTGTGATGTTTATGCTTATTAATTAAAGTTGAACGATTTTAGTTTTGTGATTCTCCAGTCCTCATTTGCAACTGACCTCGAACGTCTCATGCACATCTGTCTGTCCATGCGTATCTTCCTTCTGTTCATTTCCATGGTCTTATCAAACTCCGTAATTAACCCAACGTCCACCAACGTCCACCAACGTCCATCAATGTTGCAGTCGCAATGGCCGCTGCACGGTCGGGTAACTGCCAACGATCGTCCTTCATCGCCAGGGGTGGCAGCGATATTCTGCCTCGCATTTCATAGCCCGTGTCTCCCTGCTCCTCACTGACACCGGCCGAGTCATCGTTCTCAGTTTCAAACACTGGAATTCCATCGGGTTCATATTGCGATGATTGTTCCAAGAGCGGATGTTTTTCACGCTCTCTCTCTCTCTCTCTCTCTCTCTCTCTCTCTCTCTC